>JASDQU010211901.1:0-18678 GCA_032191745.1 Picea mariana | reverse complement strand
GTGAATGATTTTTGTGTAAGAATGTATGTGCAGTGTTTGATAAGAATGAATAGATATATGCTCATAACAGAGGAAACCATGCATGACGTACGTTGATAAAGGAATCTAATTATGCCTAGGTTGAACTAAGTTAGGCTTCCAGCCCGTTCTCGGGAAGCTATTTTCCCTTACTCGTCTCCAGGGATGCCCCGGAATAGATCTCGTCACAGAGACTTTCCCTCCTTAGAAAGGTTCACCAAGAACCCAGAAAAAGGACTTGAACACGCAAGTCTTAATAACCCTGTACAAGGAGGAACAATCCTCTTAAGATTTTGAAGTAGCAGCGTAGGGATAAGTAACGAATCGACGGATGAGATCTTGTCGGAAGACCCATGGTCATTCACGACCATCAGATTGACGAAAGTAGTAAGAGCGTTACACCTCTTGCCCTTTTTCCTTTATCTTCGTGAATAGCGAGGAAATCGGGATTGTCGGTCCCCCAAGGTCCATGAGAACATTTGGACCGTTGATCCTTCCACATCTACGAAGTAGTGGAAGAATGCACAAGGTGGGACAATCTAAGCCATTGGATCTCATTCAGGAATCCCGTCGGCCGTTGGATCGGGTTAAGATGCTTAGAGTTTAGTCTTTGTAGTGTGCACAGGAAGGACGGATCTAGACCGTTAGATCTTGGTCCAATTACCCGTCAGTCGTCGGATCGGACCGGAGCTGTCTGAGGTTTACCATCAGGAGTCCAGCCATCGACATATCGGGATATTCGGCA
Source organism: Picea mariana (assembly GCA_032191745.1). Taxonomy (NCBI): domain Eukaryota; kingdom Viridiplantae; phylum Streptophyta; class Pinopsida; order Pinales; family Pinaceae; genus Picea; species Picea mariana. The sequence goes on along the minus strand of JASDQU010211901.1, from coordinate 17,915 downwards.
TCGGGAAATCGAAGTTCCCGAGGCCGTGAGAATTGGGACATCACAAGTCTCGAAATCCCAGAGAAATCGGGACCATCCATCAGAAGAGGACGCGTGGCAGCAATCGGCACCTACGGGGAAGGTCCCGACAGGAAGCTGTTGATCGGCGTTTGTGTCATCGGGATATCGGGAATCCTGATGACAATTTATTTATGCATTTTGGAATCACGACGCTTGAAACCCCGATGAGTGGGAGCCAGCCGTTAGTATATTAGAGAAGTAGGAAGCGCCATTGTGGGGGCCAACTGTCAGCATAGCGGGAAGACGGGATTCGAAGGATCGGGAATCCTGTGAGCCCATATATTTTGGCATTGAAAACCCCGTAGCCTCGACGAGGGATAAGATTGCGGTCACGGGGATCGTGGTCATGTGAGCTAGGAGCCTATCCAGGAGAGATAGCGCGTAAAGGACGTGTCGGGATTCGAGGAATCGCGAGTCCTGGGGACGTTTGCATTTCAACATTGGAAAGTCCGAAACTCCGATGGGGGACAAGGCTGCGGTCCTGTGAGATAAAGGTCACGTGGACTAAAGACTTAGCCTGAGAGGCCAAGGCAGCAGAGGAGCGTATCGGGAATCGGAGATCGGTGAACCAAATTGTTGGGACATCACGAGTGTCAAAACCCCGATGAGGAGGTATGGTTGCGGTCATATAGAGGGAGGTCATATGGACTCAAAGGACTAGCCCAAGGGGGCTATTGGAATTTGGAGTGCATCGTGAATCGGAGGATCGTGGATCCAAAGGGCATATACATTTTGGCATTAGAGAGCCCGAAACCCCGACAAAAAGAAAAAAATATAAGGCTGCGGTCTCGTGAGCATGGTCGTGTGGACCAGGGCATAGCCAGGAGGGGCTAAGGCCGGAAGAGAGCTCATCGAAGATCGGAGAATCGAGGGCATAGGAATCCTCGACATTAGAAAGGACAAAACCTCGAAAACCTGAAGTTGTCATCAAGAAAAGACCACGGTTAGGTGTAGAGAGATGTATAGGTGAATGAAAGACCCGTTGCTCAGGGTTGGCATGTCGCTGATGCAAGCTTCGAGGATTCTCATTGTTGAGAACTAAACGAAAAAGTTTGATCTAGGTTATGTGACATTGAGTCTCTCTCCTAGTCAATTAACAAATGGAAACCAATATGTCTTCCCTCATTGCACAAGTCAACCTTTGTTTTGATCAAATTATGAATTTGAAAGGTAATCCCAAGGAGTGTGATCGTGTCTTTGGTGAAGGATGTCATAAGGGTAAGCACCTTGAGGAGGAGGAAGATCCCACTAATCACTTCTCATTTTTTAACCATTCCCACAATCTAAGGTCTCTCCTCCCTAAAGTTTATCTAAATAGGTTTGATGGGTCGGATTTGACCAGTTGGATTGACCAAATGGACCACTACTTTTCTCTTAATGACATAGCATCTACAAGCATCACTGCGTGGAGGCGGTTTGTGAAAGCCCTTTTTGCTTGCTTTATCATAGATGCAATATTTTTTGCCCAGCTTACCAAATTGCACCAAACCGACATGATGGAAGACTATATTGATGCTTTGAAATGTTTGGTTGTTAAAACAAATAATTTAACTAATGGTTTTTTTGAATAAATGTTTTATCCATGGTCTTAAGGAATAATCAAAGCCCAAGTAGAGATGAACCACCCTCCTACTTGGTTGGAGGCCACTTAGCTTTCTCATAATGCCCAAGTTATATCGTATGTTCAATTCAAATGCCCCAACTTTGCTACACATCCCTACCCCAATATGGTAGTTCTTTGACAACCTACCCTACCCCTCAAGGTACACAAGTTGACATGGTATGAAATGGTGGAACATCAACTCAAGGGTCTCTACTACAACTATGATGAAAAATATTATGCAAGGCATAAATGTAAGGAGCAAACACTATTTATATCCATTTCTAATGACATTTCTGACGAGAAAGTTGGTGGCAAGACTCGTGGAAGTCACCCCCATCACTGAGRAAGTACCTCTTACTAACCAACTAGGTGAARAACCTCAAATATCCCTTCATGCTCTRATTGATATTTCTTCTCCTCAAACGTAAAGATAGTCGACTATATAAACTAGCATAAGGTCATTGTCTTAATCAAMATTAGTAGCACCCATAATTCCATTCATCGTTGTGTTGCTTGAGAAACACATTGTTGTATCCATGTTGTTAACAACTTTCACAATAAGATTGCTTCCTGGTAGCCTACCACCCAATGTGCACCCATATCGTTATCATTTTTTCCAATTGAATGCAATTGAAAAGATTGTACAAGACCTATTAGTTGTTGTCAATTGGGTCTAGCCATAGTGGTTGTGAAATGGAGTGTTATCCTCCACACTAAGATTCTATTCCCATAAGTGACATGTTGAGCTCACTATGAGCATATTGTTGTAATGGATTTGAGCCCCCATTGTTGAGAACCTTGTGCTATAAAGAATCTAAGGTTTACCCTCGGTACCATCCTTGAAATAAGGGGAAGTACCTTGATTTTCTGGGTATTGTTAATTGTTGATATCGTATGGCCCCTACTCTTATCAATTTGTCATGGTGGTCTTTAAAAAATGTAGGCTATTCGTTCTACGAAATTGAGCTAGATAAAACATAGGCCATCCCATAGAACGACCCAACCCACAATGCCCACTCCTCGTCTTCATTCCATCCCTAGCCTGACCCACAAAGTGTCGTCATTTCGTCCCTCCCATTTCGCCCCATTTCGCTCGTCTCGTAGCGACAAACAACAGTTGGACGCCATTTTACTTAGTACTGGAACTCTACTTCCATCGATCCCATTTTCACTCTATTTCTTCCAACCATTAATTCCTCCAATCATTGGATACTATCCACTTCCTCGTATCTTAGGAGTTAGTATTCACTGATTGGATGAATTAATGGCTGGAAGAAATAGAGTGAAAATGGGAAGATGAAGTGAGCTAATTCCTTGGATCGATGGGTTAGAGTTCCAATACTAAGTAAACTGGCGTCCAACTGTTGGCGCTACGGGACAGGCAGAATGGGGCTCAACAAGGGACGAAATGGCGACGCGTTGTGGGCCAGGTGAGGGATGGAACGGAGACAGGGAGTGGTTGTTGTGGGCCGGTCGTTCGTTCTACACGATGACCTCCTGGTGCCTCCATTTCGTAGAACGAATAGCCTATGCCTTAAAAAATAATGCACTTAGTACATATATAGTGATTTTTGTGCTTTTAACAACTTGGCAATCAAAAATAAATTCCCTTAGACTAGCTACATGGAACACAATTCTTCATCAAAATGATCTTCAACCTAGTTATGGCCCAATATTCCCTTTTCTTGATGCCCTTTTATCTTTGTTGTGCACCTTCCACCTTTCAAGCATCATAAACCAAATCAGTTGTACGGAGAGCAAGTATTAATCTTTTAATTAATCCTTACAAGCATCAATCTTTAAAGGGAATTGTACTTGCCTTCATAATCACGGAATCTTGGAGGCAGAAACTTTCTGCTCAGCAGCGCTCCTGGTCCAGAAGGCGGATTGCAGCAAGGGATTAGCAGATATTGGTGCAAAGGTTGTATGTGAGGGTGATGGTGGTTATTCGAGGAAACATAGAAAGTGCATTTGGGAGCAGACGTGAAGTGTCAAGATGGTGGTGGGAAAAGATGTGCCTCTCGAAGAAGTGTCAAAACTCTATGGAAAAACCCTAGTGGGCAGGTTTTGTGGGAAAGAGATCAATGGCACGGCGTTAGGAAAATGGATGGAGAAACCCTTGATCGGATATGTTCCAGTGGTACACATACCCTGCTAAGAGGATGGTCATGCTATATCTTCCAGTCAATGGAGGATTGTAAAGTTATTTTGGGGAGAAATTGGACTTGGGCCCCCTCTTGCCGGGTAATAAGGAAATGTACTATTGATTTTGATCTTGAATGGGAACTTGTGGGCAGTCATGAGGTTTTGGGAAATATTACTAGGACTACTGCTAGGGTTCTGGACAAAAGGAGGATGGGAGGCTATAGGTAACAAATTGGGAGTCGAAAGTTGACCACAGATGGGCCTGGATCTAAATCTAAGTGGATGTTCACGAAGGGTTGGTGAGTAGTCTGGATTTAGTGTTCGGGGACTGCATTTGGCACCAAAAGGTGGATTATTGAAACTCCATTTTCATTGTTTTATTTGCAAAAATATATACCATTAATATGGTTGGTCCTTTACTTGTATACCATTCTTTATATGTTGCTTCTATCATTTAGCTATTTAAATATTGCACCAAAATATGGACATATGGCTTATATTGTCCAAAAAAAAATTCAATGTTAGAAGAAATCAAAATTGATATAATTATGAAAAAAAATCAATAAATAAAATTATATATTAAGAAAGGTTATTCAATTTCATATTTTATCTTCTTACTTAAAATCAAGATTCATTGTGTAGGTGTAAGGGATGTTTATGTTTTTATTACATCTAATGTGTCAAAAAGACCATCATTAGCTTATACTCACCCACAAATTTAAATGATGTCCAATGGTTTGAATTTAAAGATTCGAGGAATGTCATAAGTTGCTCCCCTACCTTACCAACTATTGGAAAAAAGCCTAAATGCCTAGGGAGGATGGATGGTCAAACTTACTTTAAACCATGACTATTAGATGGTAAAAACAAAAAAAAAAAAATTACAAAACAAAAATGGACAAAAAAAATCAAAATCACACCCACTATTAAATGGCAAAAGAAAATGCACCTTATTGAAATCTTAATGCGCAACAAAAATAGATGAGGAGGAGGTACTGAGGGATGCAATACTAATGATGGAGCCTAAGCATAGGAGTAAAGTTCCCCTTTCTCTCTTATGATGGTTGGGGAGAGCCAATGATGGATGTACTAACATTATAAAGTAATATCGAATGCTTTTTATTTTTATTTTTACATAATAGGTCATAAATAAAATTTTATTATAAGAAATGATATAGTATTATTTTGTGATATATGTAAACCTTAAAATTGGGGTTTGTTAAGTTGGAAGATCATTTTATTTTAAAGAAGTTTTTCATAAAATATTCTAAGAAAAATATGAGAAGTTTATTGAAATTTATTTTTGATTCACTAAAATTAAGAAAGACAACTTATTTTAATCATTAATGTAGATAAAAAATTTGACACTGTGTGTGACTTGTAAAGTCACTCCTACTTCATCAAAAGAATATGATAATATGTTTTGTTTTGATAATATCTTTAATATCAAAAGAGATGCAAGATTGTCCAATGATTGTTTAGGTGGGTGTAGAATAATTCTACCTTAAAAAATGAAAGATATTTATAGATTATTGAAGCATCAACATAAGTATTGTAAGTTTTAAACAGTTGAAGTGAAACAATGTATACGAATTCTTAAGAAAAATAGAAAGAACAAAACTAGAAAACACATAGTACATAGAGATTTACTCTTGAAACCCTTAACTAGGAAAACCAACAAACCTTAAAGTCACACCTCTATCTCTTCATCGTATCAACTTGACTATACATAATACAATATTAAGGTATTTTGCAGCATCCAAAACCTTAATCCGTTAACCTGAAATGGATTACAACCCTAATTCCTTAACTGAGATTAGATTACAATGGGATGAAAAACCATTGGCTGAAACAGCCCCCAAAAAATTATGGGGCCTTTACCCCCGAACCCCCAGGTAGGGGGGACCTAGTTGACCCCCCCCCCCGGCACGACCAACACATAGGAACAGCATGTGGAGACAACCATGCAAATAATATAACACATTCCCAACAAGTATGAGGATTTGGAAATGATGGGAAAATGAAAATAAAACATATAGTATTTTTTTTCCGAAGAACAAATCAGCGTTTCTATTCATGAATTGAATGGAAGTCACGCTTCATAAGTACATACTACACTTAGAATAATAATATTACATAAATAATGAACATATCATTTATATGCCTCTGAAAAATAATCTTCTATGATCTCATTTTTTCCCTTTCTTCTTTTTAACCCATCATGCCACCCCCTGAAAAAGAGACTACGATGTAATTCATAAGTTAGGAGGTCAAGATACAAAGAGGGAGGCAATTTATTATCATAATCAAAGGTATAACATTCGTGAATTATTTTCATTCTTCCTAGATGGGCTTCATTTACATCTGCCACCATCAAGGAGGAAAACTCGATATTTATGGCTTCTTCTCTATCCTTATTCAACACTTCTAGACAAACAATGTTCTCTTTTTGTGGAACAATAGTGTTGAATAACATTGTTCTAATATTTTCCATCCTCCAAAAATGGTTACTCACACTCTTTCCATCATTTTGATTCAGGTTTATGTCCATTGTTCCTTTTCAAGGAGGAGCGTGCATGAGGATGAGAATCTTGGAGATGCCTTGGTTGTTGGAAAATTCGACATTGAAAATTGGTATTCTCATAATCCAACACTGAATCTATCTAAAATTTTCCCACTATAAGAACATATTGTCTAGTGGACCCCGACTTATGCCAATATCAACACATATTATGGAATATGTGAAAAAACACAGATTAATCTACTCTAGATCTATTTTGATGCAACTACCCAAAGTATTGCTAATCTCTGTAAGAATCAATAAATGCCAAAAATGAAGGGGTAGATTTGGGAGTTGAACCCAAATGGGATTTTTTGTTATAGACATAGTGGAAGGATCAAAAGTAGGGAACTAAGGGGTAACAAAAACACCTTCTTTGCCTCAAAACCAGGGGCCATCCCCTTAAACTCTTTGATAATCAACAGGGTTTTCAAATTGAACAATAAAGAAACTCTTAAAGCAGAGATAAACCTCACAGTGCTTTGTCTATGTTGAAAAAATCCATTGATACAAATACGAAGTAGAAGGCCATAAACCATTGAATTTGCATATTATAGAAGAGGATTGGTAAAATGAAATCAATTTTGTAGCATCTAATGCAGAGACCTCCAACTTGGGTTCCTCATCAAATTTGTCCATGATGTACACATAAGATGTAGGAGGGTTCAAAGTTGTTGAATTAGATATTTGTTTATAATGGAATTCTTAAAAGAAGAGGGTTTGAGGACGACGGTCCATCATTACCAACCTTTCCACCACACTGTCAGTGAACCAAAGTGAGAGTTGAATCTTTGATAATTCCATAATCATTAATAAATAAGTATGAACATGTTATTTACCTTCAAAAAGAAGTCATTTCAAAGCCATTAAGATCCCATATATGAACTGCAATTTTTTATTTATATATGTGGCATATTAAGTAGAATTCACCCCACAAAAATATAATTTTTTCAATGAGAAACTTAACTATAATCTATAAAATAGCCTTTATAACATTGATTTCACCAAACATGTGACAAATATACTTCAAACTCTTCAAACACTTGGGATAGTCAAACACTTAACATGCAAAAATTTCATAAAATAAAATCTTGAACATAAACATTCCTTGAATTTCACTAATAATATTAGTATTTTATACTATTATATAATCATATTTATAAAAATTAAAATAAAAAATAAATATTTAAAATAATAATTTTTATTATAAAAGAGTGTCAAAATATTTGACATTTCAGCTAAAATTCAAAGTATAATAAATGCACATTATATTAAGTAACATAAATAAACAACATTATTTATAATAATAAAGTTAATAATTATAATAATAAAATGTTATTAATTAATCTAGTTATTAGGTAAATCTCCCCATCGTATCTCATTGTTCCATTTGTAACTAAATTATATATTCCACACTTCATTTCTATCCTCCACGAGGACTATAGTTTTTGCCTCGTGGTCAAAGACCCTTGAGTTTATATTAATCCGCCCAATTTTGCAAGATATGATAAAGTTTTGTCAAATATTTTTTATTTATATTTTTATTTAAATTACAAAAACTTTTTTATGTTGTGTCAATTATTTGTTCGACATGAAAGTTATATATATATATATATATATATATATATATATATATATATATATCATTGGTCTAATACGAGGTGTGCACTTAATTTTCTTTGTAACACATTGTATTTGATGCTTACAAAGCTTCCACAATTTGGCCATTTTAAACATTGACAATGTTGAAGTCTTGCAGGCTCACATAATGGCTTGAACTTTGCTACACCACTCACCACCTTACCGCATTGTCATTCTTCACGGCCATGTGGAGTGTTTATATGTCTATATTGTGTCTATATCATTTGTTTGAATTGTGCTCATCCAAGGCGAAGGTAGCCTACCACCTTCTATGCAAGTAATGAAAGCATTCAATCGCAGTGTATAATGCAAGTATTTAGAACAATTACAAATTGTACTCCTACTTATGTCACTAAATATCCAAAGTTACAAACTCGCAGCTATGTAGATTGGTAAGTCGCGTGAAGCATTCTACATTGTTAATAGCTTGTAAGTGATGTTGTTGATCAATCTACAATTCCTTGATTTTTTTTTAAATTATCAAGAATTTTCTGCATAAATCATTAATGCAAATTCTTATTGTTTCCATTCCTCATTTCGACAAAAAAGAATATGGAATTTCGAATTCTAATGTCTAGCACAAGAATTTGAACACAACTTCTATGCTGCAAAAGAAGGGTCTTCTGCTCAAATGAGTTAGGTTTGTGGCAATCTGTTAGACTCATAAATTTTTAATTTCTACTAACTCATATATTTTTAGTTTCTATCATACTCGTATATTATTTTAGTTCTAGATTATTATAAATTTGCAATGTCTCAGTGGAAATATATTTTGAGCCCATTCCAAGTATTTTGAAATCTCATCATTATTTTATTTCCAAGTTTATGGTAGCATAACTGCTACTACCATGAACCTAGAAATAAAATAATCTCCAACAAGAGTAATACCAGTAGTGGCATATATTGACCACCTGGGAGCTAAGTAGCATACCACCACCATTTCAATGGGTAGACCACCTTAAATTATGAGGTCGAGGGAGTGATCAAGTCTGAAATCCTCGAAAGCAACTAGATTTAGATTCAGCATGAGAACATTCCTCGAATTTTTCCCACATTTAAATTGCATGTCATATAAAGGGAGATGAGGGGAAGGACAAAGGTGAGTTCTATTTCAATTCCTTCTATCGTTTGAGTTACAACAAACCTCAAATCAGCAAAAGTAAATTATCAGGTTTAGGTATGAGCCATTTTTAAAATAGCCAATTTCTCGAGCCATTTCTGAAATAACCAGATGCTCATCAGGGTACAGATAGGTGAGTATTACTTTACAAGGTAATGCAAATCCAATATTCTATACCATGTGACTTTTTGCATGTTTCTTCTTATGTTTTTGGCATTACAGGAATGGTCGGGAACATAAGCACTCATGCACCAAGGTTGTATTGGAGATCTATCAACCAGGCTAAAATCATTTCACTACTATGGGTGCAAACAAGTTTTTTTGTTTATGTGTTCTAAGAAAGTATTTGAATTTTTAAAGCAAACTTTGGACAAGCAACCTGAAGGTTTGGAAATTTCTAGTGGTTGTGCCTAATAAACGTGGATCTATGTTTGAACATGTAGCTTTACCAAATCAAAATTCAAAAACCCATTTCAAGCAAATATGGGAAAAAGGAGGCACCCCTCTTTAAATAAGCAATCATTGCACCTCATTGTTATTTTAAGCCAATCCTAGATGTGGGTACTACTACAACCATTGAAATCACACTCCAAAATAATGTCTCTRTGGAAGATAATAGTAATTTGATTTTAGACACAATATGTTATGGGATGCAAACCCAAAAACTCTATATTTTAGAACAAGCCAAGCCAATGAAAGGTATTGAAAGGTGAGTTCACATATAACAACAATGTTACCTAAAGAGATGCAACTTCTTTTCCATAGTCGTTGCATTCAATGTTATGACCCAAGAGGGGCATATATATGGATAAATGTATATGATATGACCCCAAGAGGGGGCATATATGGGCTTAAATGTACATGTAATGTGTAAATACATATGTTATAGGGTCGGCCTAGTAATAAAGGGGCTTCATGTGCAAGTGTGAATAGCTATATATAAGAGATCATGTAATCATTATTGTGGTGGGGAATTGTGAAGTATGAATGGTATTTGGTTATTTGGAGGGGGTTCCCCTATTCTTTAAGGAGTTATTGTGTAACTTATCTATCTTGGATTTGTACTCCACGTTGACATTTTGTACATGGTGTGTACTTCTATTATTTATGATCTTTTGAGTATTTGGATTATAACATTTGGTATCAGAGCTCAAGGTCTTGGGGTTTCACTGTTGCATCTGAGACACCTTGGAATTTTAGTTATAATTTGTTTTCTACGAAGTTTCATAAGGAACTCCTTAGAGGATATTTATCAGACGGATCAAGGTACTTGGGGATAAAATTTCATCTCCTGAGGATTTGTACTTTCGAAGATATAGCCTGTGCAAGATTGGGTTCTGGAATCATCCTGAATTCATTCATCTCAGAATTTTCGCTATAAAAAAAAAATTGTGATGTTTCAGACCTTGAAACTCAAAGGATATTCATATAAATTAGCAAGGTAGCTTTGATAAAAATTTAAGCTTCTGGGTCATCCCAATTTTGTAGATACACCATGTGTAAGATAGGGTAGTTGACTAGTCTCAAACAGGTGTTCTGGGTAAAACAACCATAACTTATTCATAGAGGATCCAAATTGAGTGAGACCATTTGCATTGAATAGTGGACAAGCCATAGTATTTTTGGTACAATTTTCATAATTTTATATCAATTATTGTGCACGGGGCATGTTGTACAAGTGATCTCTCCTGGAAAGGCCAAAAATCAGCAAGGTGTGGGGAATTTATGACCCAAGGGGGGCATATATATGGCTAAATGTATATGATATGACCCCAAGGGAGGAATATATGGGCTTAAATATACATGTAATGTGTAAATACATATGTAATAGGGTTGACCTAGGGATAAAGGGGCCTCATATGCAAGTGTGAATAACTATATATAAGAGATCATGTATTCATTATTGTGGGGGGAATTGTGAAGTATGAATGGTATTTGGTTATTTGAAGGGGGTTCCCCTATTATTTAAGGAGTTATTGTGTAAAATATATATCTTCAAGTTGTGCTTCACGTTGCCATTATGTACATGGTGTATACTTCTATTATTTTATGATATTTTGAGTATTTGGGTCATAACATTTAGCCATATATATTGCACCCTTAAGTAATAAAAAAAACCATCACGTCACCCTTTCGACAAACCATCATATTTCTTTCCAACTCAATGAACCATTCAACATACATAAGCCTCAGCATGCGAACTTTAAACTATGTCAAATCGAATGCAATGCATTAACTTCTTGTCATATTATTATCAACATTGAAATCAATGTGATTATATACCACATATAAAACATATGAATTCAAATGATGTCTTATAATATGTATAACCATCACCCAATGTCAACCAACACCATGTGTAGGTTATATGTCAAATGTATTCATAAACTCAAGATTTAAACAATGATGCTCAACAAGTGTGCCTCCTTTATACATTGTGATTATAGTATATACATTACTCATACATATGAGTATTAAAACCATGTGGAACCCCTTTTAAACAATAAAACCAAAACTTCTTTAAAGTGCCCAAACTTTATGACTTTCCTTTAACTTTCTTTCATGACATGATATATAAAATAATCATGGTTTAGCATTGTTCAATTGTCATAGGTTTTAATAACCAATGTTTGCATGAAATTCAAAATAGTAAGCTAATGTTGTCATATGTTTTGAACATGTATTGAATTTCTTCATTCTTTCAATGTTATAATGATGCTAGAACTTTCATCATTTTGCAAGTAAATCTTTTCAGCTTCAATCATATGCTTAGCTTTAATCATATGCTTAGCAGAATAACCATAAACCATTTTTTCAAGCTGTGAAAAACAGAAACTATAATGTTTATTTCAAAGTGGGTTATAAGGATGGAAGACCATTGAATGATCTCTTATTTTATTTGGGCACGGACACACAATTGAATCCCAATAAATATTCCATAATAAAATCATTTTTTTTGGTGGTCACTATCTTCTTAGACATGTCTTGAAATTGAATAAGGGGGTATAAGGACATTGTCATTATGTGTGGTGGTGAATGTTTTCATGGTTTCTTTATGTAATGTTTTATGTATAGTTTTGACATAAGTACACTTACAATTTTTCATACAATGATACACACGTGGAGTACACAGCGAGTTAAGAAAATGCAAGGCACACAATTAATGTCAAACAAACACATGCATAATCAAGCACAAGTAATCAAGAAGCAACAAAGATATCAAATTGGAAATCACATCAACAATGGACACATTAAGCTCATAATCAAGGACTCAAAGCATCGACAACGAATTCAAATTTGAAGATCAATTCAACTTTGGAATAAGCAATAATTGTAACTTACAATTAGACGTTTTGTAAGAAGACTGACATTGTAATTGGTTGCATTATCAGTTGAGCCCGACACCACGAGTAATTCTAATTTTGAGTCAAAATTGATAAGATTGAGTTAAAACTTGTTGGAATCAAACTCAAACCATTGTAGTACTTTGGGATGCATTTTCGGTGGTAACTAACATCCTCAACTTCCTAGAAAAAAATTCAAGTGAGCGACTTCAAGAGTTTAAGCGAGCATGAAAGTATAAGCAAGTGAGTTCCTGGAAATAAATTTAAGTGAGCGTGCCAAGTTCAAACGAGTGAATTTAAGCAAAAAAATTCAAGCAAGCGTGACAGTGATGGCTAAAATCATGGAGTTGGTTTCCTTATTGGAAACATTGTTAGAAACAACTGAGAACAATGCAGTCATATTGACCAGTGAAACATTGGAAAATGTTATCATGTGTTTGCAAGTCATGCAAACAAGGATTCATTTGTTGCAATCTCAATCGCAAATCTTAAATGACGAAATTGGGGATCTCAAAAATCAACTGTCAGTAAAGTGTTTTGAACTAGTTTTTGTTCAGAACAACCCTCTCTATGATGATGATCATCATCATCATCATTATTTTGATCAACAATGAATGAAGGAGCAACTCAACAAGACAACTCCAGATCGAGATGAATATGATGGTGTCCATGTTCGACATGATCGAGGTCATAATACTCTTTCTAAGCCCATCATCAAACCTTGGGAATAAACCATCTGCAACAAGCACATAACAGGACTTGGATATGAAAAGGAAGTTACCTTTCATATTCATGATTATTCAAAACGAATCCACTTCATCAATGCAGGATTTCTTCAATAAGTTTCGACTTCACTTGTTCAAAATGTGAAGTGACAACATTGTGATCGAGTTGGTCACGTGGAGAGTCAGTGTTTTGATATCCATCCTTGTCAGCATTGTGGCAAGCATAACCATTCTTCATACAGATGTTCAACACTGAAGAAACCTACAATATTCAAGATTCACTATGAGTGGATTGATCCTTGGCAGTGGTCATCAACAACCAAGCTATTATATAAGTCTTACCGTAGAATTCAATCTCGAGTAAAGACTAAAATTGCAGCACATAACCCTTTTTTGTACCTAACATAAGGGTATATGAGTCCAAAGTGGTCCCCTTATGGCGTAGATTTTAAGCATGGCCCGCGTGGGATGAGATAACATGTAGTTGTTTCCACATGCCCACTTTGTGTTTTATACAAATGGAATAAGTTTGGTACTCTCTTGAGCCTAGAAGGGGGAGTACAATGATGTAACTCTTTTGCACCTTAAGGCGGGGGAGTTCAAAAATCCAATGAAGATAGTTCATAAAACCACTTGTGGTCTCTCCTTTTAGCCGACAAAGGGGGGAATTGATGATGCAATTGAAGATGGTTGTCAAACTGAAATTTTCGACAACAAATATGTCAGATGGGCATAAAATTTTCCACATGGCCAATTATAGTCTGTAGATGGAAGAATTTGGAAGAATTATGGTTCAATGACTTGCAATTGAATCATAAACAGATATGTTAATTTTGAGAACAATGATGTGGAAATTTTGTTCACTTAGATGTTCATTCGACCTAGTAGATGATAGATGGATCCTTTTGCATTGTAGCTTGGAATTTGATTGAATTGTGAAGCATTTTCAGGGATGTATTAGACTTGCAACTGATTAATTTCTCTTGGTTCGCTCTCATCATATTTGAGTTCACATAAGTGAAAACATTACAATATTTCTGGCTCACATTATTACAATGAGATTTTCCAGAGTTTTCAGCATCCAGATCTGACGGTTTTCAGGTAGTTCTTCAAGGCTCAACTCAGGAGTTTCACCATGAAGACTTGGAGATGATACCAATTTATGTTGTTTTGTTGGTATTATTGTTCAGAATTACGATTGAGGGGGGAATGTTAGCCTCTTACTCATATACAATCATGAAGTCCTAGAACCACCTAATGTATTTCACATTTAAGGATATAGTTTTTATCCTAAGTGTGTTTCTAGATTCCTATTTTTCCTCCTCCTACATTATCTCTTGATGAGGTGTCGATGTGAGAGAAATTGAGGTGGTTTCATTATTGTATTATATAATTGTATCATTACAATGAATACAATGTCGATAATATGGCTTTGGCCTTTTCCGCCACTTCTTATGTCTCTTGTCTTGTCTGGTGTGTTCTTGTCCTAATGATATTGTGTGTTATAATTCTTCAAAAAGCTTAGAAAACCAATATTTTTTATTAAATCCTTGGGCACCCCACCTATTAGATATATATAATATTAATAATAATAGGCTTCACAACTCGTTGGGACCACTTTATAATAGGTGACGAATTTTTTAGTCAATACCTCCTTAGTCAGTGCTATGGGATATTGGGGTGAGTACTATTATTGGACCCTACACATCTATCACAAAGCTATAGAACTTGGCACTCCCTTGTCCTCGGGACCCAATAACCTTTTTCAATGAACTCACCCATGGTGGAGCCTTATTAACCATGTCATAACAATGCCTCGAACAATATGACCATCCACTCTATAGCTGGCAGTTTGGACAACCTGGACACTCAATAAACACTTTTAATATCCAGTTTCAACGAATGGAGCATACCATAAGCAATTTGGATCGGATGTTGGATGAGAAGTTGGATAAGAAGTTTGATGAGAAATTGGAGAAGTTGGTTGAAAAGTTGGCACCTATGCTAGCTCGAGGCATATCAAAAGAAGAACCATGAAACGCTTAGCACATTGATCCACACCGGGAAGAAGCTTCTAACTCAGGACTATTTAGCCACCATCATCCCTCTTCAGGTCCTCACAACCATAAACTAGTGGATAATAACATGTGGCACCATTTTTCTAAGGTGTACATGAACAAGTTTGATGGTTCTGACCCATTAGGATGGGTCACCCAGATGGAACACTACTTCACCTTCCATGGCATTACCGATGACATGATGAAACTTAGCATGGGGGTCTTGTATTTGGATCTAGAATGATGGAAATTGTGGGAATGGCGTAAAAAAACCTACATGGGCTACATCACCTGGAGTTAGTTTGTTAAAGCTATCCATGCACATGATACTCACAATTTGGGGCGACATACAAAGTTATGCCAAACATGATTAACCGTAAATTTTATGGTAGCCTTTGAGAAATTATCCATTCATACATAAACAAGTGGAAAAAGAAACCCATTTTTTGTCCACCCTATTCACAACTTCCAAATCATGATAGCCAATGGAGGTGTGATGAAATGTGGGAGTAGATGTGAAAATGTCAAAGTCCATATGGGAAACTGTAATCTCAAAACCCATTTGTTTGCTATTGATATGGGTGGTTGTGATATAGTATTTGGGGAAGAGTCGCTATGCACTTTGGGACCAGTCGCCATGGATTTCAAGGAACTATATATGAGTTTCACTAAAGAAGTTCATGTACACACCCTTCAAGGGATTTAGGCAGACCCTCTTGCAATAGTCAATTCTCATTGTATGGAGAATTTATCAAACAAAGGCCACTCTAGCATTATTTCCCAATTTAATGCCATATATGTTATGGAAATTATGACACAAGAAATCCACCCAAACTTCCAGCTGGTCCTCGAAAAACATCTTCAGGTCTTTGAGACACTAAGGTATTACCCCCTTCTCATAGAGAGCATGACCATGGTATTCCCCTAATTACAATAAGTCAACAACCAAATGTATGTCCTTATAGATAACCTTTTGCACAAAAGAATGAAATATGGTTCATACATCCTAGTACAAGCCCTTACTCATCACCAATAGTCATGAGGAAGGAACTTGGAACATGTGTCTTGATTTTAGGGGCTCAATAGGTTGACAATCAAGGACAAATTTTCTATCCCAATTATTGATGATCCCCTAGATGAACTTCATGGAGCCAAGTTTTTCACTAAGATTGATCCACATTTAGGATGCAACCTAATTAGGATGAAAGAGACATATCACATCGCTAAGACAACCTTCAGAACACATGAAGGTCATTATGAGTTTCTAGTGTCACCTTTGAGTATTTGAAATGATCCATCCAGTTTCCAAATCATCATGAACAATATTTTCAAACCCTTCCTACACAATTTTGTGTTGGTCTTCTTCAATGGTATATTGATCTACAGTAAAGCATGGGAATCACACATAGATCATGGGAATGAACAATAAACTCTTGAGAGACAACCAATTATTCTTGAAGTGCTCCAAATGTGCTTTAAGGGATCCTGAGGTTGAATATTTAGGTCACATTGTAAGTTAGGATGGAGTACGAGTCAATCCCAAGAAAGTGGTGCCTATGTAAGATTGGCCCTATCCCAAAACACCGAAGGGATTGTGGGGATTCTTAGAACTTATAGGCTACTACAAAAAAATTTGAAAAAATATGGCAAAATTGCAGCTCCCCTAACTTCACTCCTTAAAAAGAATGCCTTTGTTTGGAGTGAGGTAGCAACACATGCCTTCACTTCTTTAAAGGATGCCATGTGCACTACTCCAATATTAGCAATGCCTAATTTTACTAAGACTTTTGTCTTGAAATGTGATGCCTTAGGCAGAGTTATTGGATCATTCTTGATCCAAGAAGGACTCCCTTTGGCATTCACCAATAAGTAATTGTATGACCACAATTGGGAAAATCCACATATGAGAAGGAAACAATTGCTCTTCTTCATGCAGTGGTGACTTGGAACCCATATCTCATAGGAAGTCATTTTTAGATCAATATTAACCATCATAACCTGAAGTACTTCTTTGAAAAATGATTGTCTTCACCAGAGAAACATAAGTGGGTCTCCAAGATGTTGGGGTATGATTATGAGATCATATATAAGAAGGGTAAAGAAAATTTTGTGGTTGATGCTTTATCCAGAAAATTTGAGGAGGTTGGATCACTCCTTTCCTTATCCTTCGCAAGTCCAGGATGGATTAAGGAATCCCATAGGGAACGACTAGTAAACAATACTTTAAGGAAGCTCATCCAATGGCTTAAGGTAGATCCCAACTCACCTAAAGGTTAAACATTGCAACAAGATAAATGGTGGTATACAGGGTGCATTGTTCTGGAAAAATATTTGTCCCTAAAAGAACAAGTCTTAGAGTCTAAAGTCAAGAAGATGGATTTGTCCAAAGTGAAGTGTTTTCACTATCACAAACATGGGCATCTCGCTACTAACTATCCGCAGAAGAGGAAGAACAAGAAGGTTGTTGGAGCTGCAACTGGTGAGGCCCTTGCCTCGCAATTTGAACTTGACTTCTCTTTGATCGCATGCATGGAATCAAGTGCATCGAGATTGGTGTGGTATTTGGATAGTGGTGCTTCCTTCCACATGACGGGAGATAGAGAGTCTTTCAGTGACTTGGAGGAGAAAAATCTCAGAATGCATATTGAGATGGGCAACGA
>JASDQU010211898.1:1865-18776 GCA_032191745.1 Picea mariana | reverse complement strand
TCATGTGTTAAAATGCAAATGGATCAATTTTGCAACACAAATTTTATAGAAATTACTCATTCAAGATGCATATAAACAACAACAATAAATAGTGAAAAGAAAACACATAACACAACAAATGATAAAGGAGTTTACCCCTCTCTTGGGCTACATCTCCTGGTCCAACTTCTAATGGATCTTTTGTATTATTTGCTCAAAGTGTTCAAATATGTTCTTTACAATGCTCAAAATGCCAAATAGATGGCTCCAATGGATTCAGAACATCCAAAAACCCCTAGTTGGGCTTTTCGGCACCTCGTTTGACCAAAAATTGAAGAAGATAGGTTTCCTGGAAGTTCCCCTTCAAACTTGTTGTCTCTGGATCGCCAAAATGCACCCTTGCCTCCTCAACCTAGCCCCCACACGCATAAATGTGGAAAAACCTAGCACCAGGAGCAATCGCACAACCAGTACAAACTGTAGGACGGTTACACGTTAGCCCTTAACTGCCAAGGCCCACGGGCACATGGGCCACCACATGCCCTCGCACGCATCTAAAAGGGGCCAAGTCCAAATCAAAAGACAACGGTCGGGCGCAAGCCGGTGATTCTATGCACAAACACATGTCACCGGGCTCATACAAAAAGGGCTATGGTTAAAACATGTTGCACGCCTGTGGTTATATTACAATGTATACGGCCGGGGGCCGGGGCTAAGCCTCGGCCCGGACCGTGCCCCATACAACAACTATTACAATTTAAATATAATGTTTCACATATATATAATAAGAACTACATGTGGGCACGCCGGTTGGGCAGCCCTTTCCAAGGCTTTACCCCTGCCTAGAGGTTGCGGGGTCAAATCCAGCCAATAGCATAAATTTTAAACCATTATCCAGGTGACATGTGGCAGCCATTGATTGGGCCACGTGTCACCATCCCATTCGCCGCAAACAAGCCACATCATACGCCAACTGTCCACACGACTGTCTGCCACGTGTCGTACGACCCTGCCACGTGTTGTACGGTCTGTCACATCAGCGTCCGTACGAACTGTATAGTCAACACATTTTTTTTTTTCCTATTTGTCGTTTTGAACGGAACGCGATATCTCTCTCATCCAACGTCCGTTTAAACCCAAACGAGTTGCGTTGGGTTCGTGACGACGAGGCCTATACTCCTCTTCGATTTGAAGCGATTCCAAGCAGTTTGAATTTTGAACAAAATTTGATCCCCTGGATCATTTGGGTAGTTAAATACGTTTTGGTTGAACCACTAAGAACCGCCTCTATTTTCTTCATTAATAAAATTATTCATACCTTACTTATGATAACAGTTGGCCAACGCACATATGACACACTAAACTGTATGATTTTTATTTTGTGGGGAATGAATCATTTATTATCCCTCCAACGTTTATTACCGCATCGAATTTTCCGTTCAGGTGGCTTACATAATTCAATTCATTGTTGTGACACTATACTCGGTGATATACTTCTCTGTCGCATTGCTTTAGTACTAAGTTTTAATGCAGGAATCGGTGGCACAATTATGACAAGGCCCAACCCAAGCACATCACAAATGACAAGGTGTTGCATTTCTTTACTGCAATTTCAGATCTAGGAGGGACAGTTGTAGGAGATGGAGAGCGGGAGACAAAAGCAGTAGAAATGTCATCACAATCAGGAGTATTATATGATAAAGATCTGTTTGTAGCAGGGCCCCGGCTTCCAAGTGATCTTCGTCTCTCCTCCATTGGTTTCACAACTCTGCCCATTCCATATGGTTACAATATCGGAAATGGTATACCTTGCATTGCCTTTTTTTTATGCACTCTGATGGGTATACCATATACTAGAATATAATGTGGTATCGGTTCCAAAACATTGTGTAGGTGTGAAAGTGTGCGGTGGAATCAGACCACAGTTCGATCCGCTGCTCTCCATCGTCGAACCCGTTAGAAAAATTATTAGTTGCATGATGTAATCCTTGCCTTCAACATTTCCCAAGAATTCAATGTCGGTCTCATCTCTGTTTTTTTTTATTGGAATTTAAATAGACAGCTACAACTGTGCCCCACAAAATTTCTTGGTGGAAACTTATTCGCATTTCGAACTTTCCAAACAAATATGTTTTTTTCGATGAGAAGCCCGCACCTCTGTTTCCATCCTTATGTCTCTTTAAATTCCATTACAATACAACAATTGGGGCTCTTAAATTGCTTCTACACCCATAAACGTATTAGTTGACTCCAGAACAAGTATGATACTGCAGTAACCTGACGCACAGTTACTGCAGTCAAAGAAATGAAGGTCTGTCATTTACCAGCTTTTATGTTAAAGAATTTCAATGTCACTGTATACGTTGATATCATCTTTTTTCTGATTATCTTCAATACGTTAAAACGCCTGAGTTCTCTTTCTATAGGTTTGTACAAAGAGTCCTTATTTACAGGAATTGGCATGGATTGCTCTCTTCTAAGTTCAGCCATGGTTTTCATCCCTTTCCACACTTCATCTTCATATTGAAGAGAAGTTTCCACAGGATTTAAAGAAACGAGGTATATCAACTCGATTCCATGCTCGTAAGAAAACAATATCGCTAAGGATAATTTTGTCCTCAAATGTACATCTCACACTGCCTTCTTTCGTGAGACCGAAAGGAAGGAAAAAATTAATAAATATCAGAACACTAGAATGATCTCGCTGTTCAATTGCATTGGAGAGCTTGTTCCGGATTACACTCTCGAGATTTTTCTTCGATTCAAGAAGTGGATTTCTCTGCTCTGTTGCAGTCTCCTTACCTCCCTCCGAACCTGTGAAAATAGAGTCACTATACTTTGCATCAAGCTGCAATAATGTCTCTACATATTTGGCAGCAGACTCGTAATCCTCAGATTCAAGGGCTTGTCTAGCTCCATCTATGCAATTGCCCCTCTCCACAATGGCATCAATTCTCATTAAAGTGGACTGAACCCGAGACTGAGAAAGATCTAGCTTCCTCACCTTGCCACTCATGTGATCTGCAAGGTCAAAGGTTGAGCTTTCACTTAAGAGCATCTGATCTGAATCAGCCTTCACAATCTCCAACACTTCAGAAGATTTAGGGAGATCACTTAGTTTCTTCTCCAGCTCATGGCGCTGCGACAACAACGCTTCCAACTCCTCATAGATGCCTCTCTGATGAGCAATGCATTCGTGCAGCAACCGGGTCGTAGAACCTACACCTGTGAGGTTTCTGATCTGCTCTACTGTGTCTTTTCTTCCAAATCTAATTGATGGAACCTCTCCTTAAGGAGACTATGGTAAAGTCTGTCTGCGTTGGTCCTCTACATGCTGTTGTAGTTCGCTCAGAAGGAAACGTTTGAAAGATGTTAAGTTGCCATCTATTTATAATTTGCACAACCTCCGTTTGCTGCTTCACAACTCAGCATCTGCATATTTGGAGATAAAAAACCAGAACATGGCCAGAACCGACTTTCTAGGCTTTCTCATTGTTTCGATGCAAACGCTTCTTTGATTGTCTTGTGGAAGTTTACAAGTGCGTGTTCCTTGACTCCAATAATAACATTGAACTCAAGAATTCAGGCTAACTTGTGTAGGGGCTTGTTTGGCATGGCAAGGGATCTTTGAAGGTGGATTGTGAGAGGGCACATGGATTTGGGCAAATTGGGGCACAACCCAAACTTACATAACCATAAGTAATGTATCACCAAATCCCTTGCACCTTATGATTTTGGCATAAATTATTTCCATAATAACTTAAAATGTCTTAAGCCAAAAACCTTTAGGTGGCATTATTCCTCTATGTAATAAAAGAAAAGGAAATGTATGTATTTGGCCTATAGAGCTTCATATACTAATCCACCTTTAAAGATAAGTAAATACCCATTTTTACTTTAAATAATAAAATTGTCATGGACATGATAATATGGTATAGTTTTGTAGTATGAAAGGAAGCCGAAGTCATATCCCAAAAGCATGCTAATGATATCATGCTTAAGAAAAGAGAGATATGAGAAAGGACTTGAAGGTTATGAGGTGATTATGAAAAGGTTAAGGAAGTGGGAAATGAGATGACAAGCCTTTTGAATCATAGATTGGGAACTACGACATTTCTGTTCAAGCACCATGAAAACCAACCTTCATCCAAGTAAGTCGTAACCTGTATATTGACGAACGATCATCGCCAATACTTTTCCATAATCGTAAAATGCTCCTAAATGATAATATATCCCAAAGAAAACTTCCTTGAAAGTGTAGCAGCAACTCAGTGGGAGTGCAAAAGACTTTGCGCAAGCAATTTCAAAATGAGAGGGGGAGTCTGGCAATGCTTTGCCGACTAAATACCGTTGACAAAAATCGTCGTCAACAATTGCCAACCAACATATGTGCGTCGCTTACAATGGTGTGCAGGATTTAAACAATAAATTACGATCCTTGATTCTCTGTAGGAAGGGGAAGGGAAGGGTAACGACAGGATTGAGGGTGACTCGATGTGTAACAAGAAGAGGTCGATAGGGTTGGGTGGACCAGGTTATACAACAGGGGGAGATATGATGGAGGTTAAGGGATTCATGGATCACCACTTCGTGGAATAACTCATGGAAAGTGGTAAGTATGAGAGGGTTTGGTCCTGTTGTATAACCCGAAGGGACAACTCTTTGAATCTTGACAAGATGATTACAAGGCTAGAAAACTGTCATGGATGTGTGTTGAGGGAAAGACCTAAGTTTAACACTGAGAATCCACAATGTGTATGCTGGAGGGCATCTAAAAATGAAGGGGACAGAGAAAGGGAAAGAAGGAAGATGGGGATAGGACTGACGAATGTGACGAGCGAGGAGGTCTCGCGTAGAAAGCACATGGTAGACAAGCGAGGCATTATGACGAAGGAAGGCAACTTGGTTCACCTGCAAGTCTATTGTCCACCAAAACACATTTGGTCAATTAGTTAAAAATATACAGATAATCTGCCTTTTAATATCACCAACCATTGCTCCATCACTTCTGACCATCAAAAAAAAAATAGGAAGGAAAGCAAAAGAAACAGAATAAAAACAAAAGCAAGAAAATAACTGAATAATTTATTGGAATATAAATAGACAGCTACAACTGTGCCCGCGAAATTTCCTGGTGGCAGCTAGATTTGCATTTCGAACTTGCGAAACAAATATGTTTTTTTCTATGGGAAGCCTGCACCTCTGTTTCCATCCTTGATGTCTCTTTAAATTCCATTACAATACAACTACTGGGGCTCTTAAATTGCTTCTACACCCATAAACGTATTAGTCGACTCGAGAACAAGTATGATACTGCAGTAACCTAACACAGTTACTGCAGTAAAAGAACTGAAGGCCTGTCGTTTACCAGCTTTTATGTTAAATAATTTCAATGTCACTATATACATTGATATCATCTTTCTTCTGATTATCTTCAATACGTTAAAACGCATGAGTTCTCTTTCTATAGGTTTGTACAAAGAGTCCTTATTTACAGGAATTGGCATGGATGGCTCTCTTCTAAGTTCAGCCACGGTTTTCATGCCTTTCCACACTTCATCATCAGATTGAAGAGAAGTTGCCACATGATTTAAAGAAACGAGGTATATCAACTCGAGTCCATGCTCTTAAGAAAACAATATCTCTAAGGAGAACTTTGTCCTCAAATGTACATCTCGCACTGCCTTCTTTCTCGAGACCCAGAGGGAAAAACTTGATCAATCTCATAACACTAGAATGATCCTGCTATTCAATTGCATTGGAGAGCTTGTTCCTGATTACACCCTCGAGCTTTTGCTTCGATTCAAGAAGCTGATTTCTCTGCTCTGTTGCAGTCTCGTTACCTCCCTCTGAACCTGTGACAATAGAGTCACTATACTTTGCATCAAGCTGCAAGAATGTCTCTACATATTTGGCAGCAGACTCATAATCCTCAGATTCAAGGGCTTGTTTAGCTCCATCTACGCAATTGCCCCTCTCCAAAATGGAATCAATTATCATTAAAGTGGACTGAACCCGAGACTGGGCAAGATCTAGCTTCCTCACCTTTCCACTCACGTGATCTGCAAGGTCACAGGTTGAGCTTTCACTTAAGAGCATCTGATCTGAATCGGCCTTCACAATCTCCAACACTTCAGAAGATTTATGGAGATCACTTAGTTTCTTCTCCAGCTCATGGCGTTGCAACAACAACGCTTCCAGCTCCTCATCGTTGCCTCTCTGATGAGCAATGCTTTCGTGCAGCAACCGGGTCATAGAACCCACATCTGTGAGGTTCCTGATCTGCTCTACCGTGTCTTTACTTCCAAAGCTAATTGATGGAACTTCTCATTAAGGAGACTGGTAAAGTTTGCCTACGTTGGTCCTCTGCATGCTGTTGTAGTTCGCTCAAAGGAAATGTTTGAAAGATGTTAAGTTGCCAATTGATCATTTGCACAACCTTCGTTTGTTGCTTCACAACTCGGCATATGCATATTTGGAGATAAAAAACCAGAACATGGCCAGAACCGAATTTACAGGCTTTCTCTTTGTTTCGATGAAAACGTTTCTTTGATTGTCTTGTGGAAGTTTACAAGTACGTGTTCCTTGACTCCAATAATGGCATTGAGCTCAAGAATTCAAGCTAACTTGTGTAGGGTCTTGTTTGGCATGGAAAGGGATCTTTGAAGGTGGATTGTGAGAGGGAACGTGGATTTGGGCAAATTGGGGCACAACCCAAACTTGCATAACCATAAGTAATGTATCACCAAATCCCTTGCACCTTATTATTTTGGCATTAATTATTTCCATAATAACTTAAAATGTCTTAAGCCAAAAACCTTTAGGTGACATTATTCCTCTATGTAATAAAAAAAAAGGCAATGTGTACATTTGGCCTATAGAGCTTCATATAGTAATCCACCTTTAAAGATAAATAAAGACCCATTTTTACTTTAAATAACAAAATTGTCATGGACATGATAATATGGTATAGTTTTGTAGTATGAAAGGAGGCCGAAGTCATATCTCAAAAGGCATGGTAATGATATTATACTTAAGAAAAGAGATACATGAGAAAAGACTTGAAGGTTATGAGGTGTTTATGACAAGGTTAAGGAAGTGGGAAATGGAATGAAAAGCCTTTTGAATCATAGATCGGGAACCACGACATTTATGTTCAAGAACCATCAAAACCAACCTTCATCCAAGTAAGTTGTCACATGTATATCGACCAACGATCATCGCCAATACTTTTCCATAATCATCAAATGCTCATGAATGATAAGATATCCTAAATACAACTTCCTTGAAAGTGTAGCAGCAACTTAGCGGGAGCGCACAAGATTCTGCGCAAACAATTGCGAAATGAGAGGGGGAGCCTGGCAACACTTTGTCAGCTAAGTACTGTTGACAAAAATCAACGTCAACAACAAGTACAATACATTGTGAATTATGTGGTTCCATGACGCATGCTACAAACCAATGTAGGGAATTAGATGCACTTGGCGATAGACTGGACTCGACTGCATTCAAGATAAACAAAACACCCCAAGGGTCGGGAAGAGGCCGGGGAAGTGGCGATGCAGGTGGATTTAGAGGAGGGAGTAATGAAGGACAAGGACAAGGTCGATGTTACAATTGTTATGAACAAGGACATATGGCTAGATACTTTCCTCATTCGAGACAACCATGTTGTTCACACTGCAGAACTAACACCCACGCAACTAAAGAGTGCCCATATTTGATTGCAAAATGGGACCATGCTTGTCAAAGAGGAGTTAAATTTATAGGCTCAAAACTTAGGAGAGAATTCGAAGAAAGGTCCTAAAGTAGACATCATAACTTGCGGAGGAGAAAAAACTAGGGCATGTGTAGACAATCGACCCAATATCCAGAAAGTAGCCCCCAAGGATAATAGGTATGATCCTTTGAAACAAAAACTATTTTTCAAAGATGCACTAGAAATATTTAAAGGAGATTATGATCCATAAATAAGAGAAAACCATCCTAAATTCACCCTTCAACTCAAGACCGCTCAAGCTCCTGCCTCACCTCCTGCACCCCGAAACCCTGTAAATTCAAGAAGACCCCATGACCAGTTGATGTAGGAGCATCGCCAACGTCAAGAGAGCATGGGGCAAGCGCCAATGCATTTTGGACACATGATAAATTGTTTAAAAACTTTTGAAGATGGATGCGCCAAACGTAAATGTAATAGTTAAGGAGAGGCGTACTTATAGATTGTAATCAGACCTTGAGTGACCCGCTCTCGTCTGAAGGACTAAGAAGGCATTTATGTTAGTAGGTAGCTTTGAATTCTCAGATTAGACAGTTTTAGGAGCAGAGGGAAAACAGATATAGACACCCTCATTTTATTATTGTATGACAGTGAAGAACATTACCAAGAGAGAAAAGAGCATACAGAGCTGAAACAAAAAAACTGTGTTTGAAAAGCACCCATGTACGAAGATTTGAGTTAATAGAAGAAGTCTTATTCATATTCATGGCGTTGTATTTGTTTCTTGTATGTGTATGTTGAAGGGTATGTTCATGGTTTTACTCTTTCTGTTATACATTTGCTTTCTATGCTGTGTATGAATGATTTCAGGGTTATGTTTGAAGTTTGAGAGAGAAAGAGTTAGGAAATGAGTTTCAATTGTTTCTCTGTCTGAGTGAGAGTTCCTGCAAGGAGTGCAGTTGAATTGTCCGCAAGGAGTGTGTTGACAAAGGGTTCGGAGGTTTGTCTCTGAAAGCTCAGATAGGATAGCTTTGTTCTCATTTCCTCAAAAGTGCAGTTAGGCATAGGAGCCGTGCAAAGTGTGCGCAGGCCGAGTGAAGCTTCAGGGGTTTGTAACCTGAATGACTTGTGGAGAGACTTCTATTGTAGGGAGTGTGCATAGTTGAAAGGAGTTCAACACTTGAAAGTGTTTGAAGGTCTTCTGCAAGGAGTGCCAGCAAGAGTTTTTCTGAAAGACTTGAAGTCGGGAAAACCTCAGAAAGGTTCGAACCTTTGAAGTCATCGAAGGGAAGCAAGAGGTTAAGTGCCTTGAAGAATTGAAAGGAGGTGCAATGACATCGTGCTGCAGGAGGACAAGTTCCACGGAGAGAAATATTTTTAAATTTTGTGAAGTTCTCAAGGGAAGAGACGGACGGTCGAAATTCTCTATAGGGAATTTGTGAAGTCCTGCCAGCTGTCCGATCTGACAGAGAAGCAAGGGGGTTATGATTTTTTCCAAAGGTTCAAGCTCAGGAGATTGTGAACCGTTGGACCTCACTTAGATGTCCGCTAGTCGTGGGATCTGACAGGAGTTGCATGGGGTTTAAACCCTCGCAAGCAGAGCGAGAGTCCCGAAAGGCGTCGGGATATCGGGATTTCAGAATTCGGGATATCGGA
Source organism: Picea mariana (assembly GCA_032191745.1). Lineage (NCBI taxonomy): Eukaryota > Viridiplantae > Streptophyta > Pinopsida > Pinales > Pinaceae > Picea > Picea mariana. The sequence continues at coordinate 9,424 of JASDQU010211898.1, read as the reverse complement.
AGTCTCGAGGGCAGGAGATCGAGTCACTTCATAGTGAAAACCCCGAAATAGATATGAGTCGTACATCGGTTGGGACACGTGGCGGAAATCCTAGAGTTCGGGGAAAATCCCGATAGAAAATTCCATCGGCTTATCGAGGTTCGGTGTTTCGCGAATCCTGAAGACAAGAAGCATGCACATTTTGGAAACACGAAGTCCGAAATATCGACAAGGTGGAAAGCTCCGTTGTGGGGCCAGCTGAAGTCATTTCATCATATAGGAGGTCGGGAATCGGAACTTCGGGAGTCAAGAGACCAAGAGGTCGAGCGCTTGAGTCGCGAAACCACGAAAGGGACTGCGGTCATATAAGGGGAGGTCATGTGGACCAAAGGTATAGCCCAGGGGGCTAACTGAAGTTAAATATGTTTCGACAAATTGGCATATCGGAGATCGGGAGATCGAGAAGGCTGCGGTTCTTGACAATGGGAATCAAAAAACCCCGAAACCTGAAATTTATGTCGGGGAGAGATCAGGCATGTGCAGAAGTCATGACAGGGGTAAAGGAAGGACCCGTGGATCGGATTTTTAACAGAGATTCCAGTGAGAAATCGAAATAGCCACTTTGGCTCGAAGGTGAAATTAGAACGATCCGTTAAGACCGGGAGGTCAGCGCAGAGACTCTCGCTGAGGCAGAGGCATAGTCTGCGTCACCAGTCTCAAAATATAATCAACCTATGGTTTCAATTATTCTCAGAGATCTTGGGAGATGACCGACTTTCTGAGAAGTTACGAAACACATTGTACCTAATCCTGGGGGATGAGGGAACCCCAGAGACCAATATAACCACCAACCTCCCTGAGAAGAACACACAGAGAGAACACATAAAGAATGTACGAACTGGAAAAGAATTTAGGTTGGAAGCCTAGTTAGACGACTTTGAAATTAAATATGTCATGCTAGACTTGGGATCAGATGTTAACATCTTACCCAAAAATACTGGGAAGGCTCTACGGAAACCTTTGTTAGTCTATTATCTCATCTAGCTCAGAATAGCAAATCAATACTGCATTTTTCCAGTGGGAAGGTTGGAAGATGTGGAAGTAGATGTTGCAAGAGTTAATACAATAGTTGATTTTGAAGTGATTGAAATCAGGAGAGATGAAGAACCTTACCCTACCTTATTAGTATTTGATTGGGCTTATGACAATTATGTTTTCATTGACTTAAAGAGGGACACTATGACATTTAAAGAAGATGGATTAAAAGTAGTCTAGCCCTTATATCCATACATGGGATCTAGATATATTGAGCCAGTGGATAATAACAAGGAATCATAAGTCTCGACCTGTTATACACCATAACAACAAGGATGAGACTGGATTACATCAACCCACTGTAGATGGATCTGTAAGTTGGAGGAGTATACAGTCAGTTGAGGAGGACTCAAAACGAGATTTTGATAGTTGGCATCAGGGTTCATACGAAATATTTTCAAGACATTGCACAACTATTAGGGAAACAAGATGGATTGGATCCGAGATGAGGGATCACCCAACATACAACGATACTTAAGATTTGAATAGCTTTCTCCCTATTATAGATGGAAAAATTGTTCTAGAGAAAAGGATCTTGGTTCTGGATAGAGATTTAAAGGATACGCAAACCAGGTGGTGGGCCACTCACAGAGCTTCAATTCTAGGTTGGGAGGACGCAAAGAGAGCTATTCGATATAGATTTCTCATAAGTGATCAAGTAACAATAGAGACGAAGATGGATTTTCGTGAAGCACAATTGTTCGATGGGAAGTATGACCCCATAATGCATGTTGAGCGTTGCATCAAGCAATGGAAAGTTGTGCAACTACCATCTCAATTATGGGTTCACTTATTTTTCCATTCATTAGGTGCGATTTCAAAAACCTGGTACATCCATGAAGAGACCATAAGACAAACAAACGAATAGCAAACACTAGAAGACCAATTTTGTAGAGACTTTTCTTTTATGGATATGACTCCTAAGCTTCACCTAGTCCTTCAAAGAATTCAAAAGATACTATTTACTGACGATTGTGAATCTAGATCAAACCCAATAGTGTGTTCTGATCATGCCCATTTTCTTCAGTCCAACCGAGACCACAACCCTCTCAGAATACCTGTATCCTGCTGCAAAGTTGATAAAGACCTAGAAGAACCTAATTAAGTAGAAGAAGTTAGGAACCTCAATATTAAAGAAATTGTGGGAACTAGGGAAATCCAGGATACTACACCTAGTCATACAAGAAACACCTATACCCATCCTCTAAAGTTGCAAAAATCAAGCATAGGGGGCGAAGACCATCCTAGGATAGCCTCTATAGGGGATTATTGGGATGAGAAGACCATGAGTGAAATCCAGAGTCTATTGCATGAATATGAAGACCTATTCCCAAAAACCTTTTAAGAAATGAAAGGAATAAAAGGAACCATGGAAGAGATGAAGAACGAGCTAAAACCGGACTCGAAACCTGTGTGTGAAGCACATACCATATCGTCTCAATACCAAGGTAAAATAAAAGGTTAAAAGTGAAATAGATAAAATGCTTACAACAGGACTAATATTTCTAGTCAAAGAAGAAGAATGGGTTATCCCTATAGTAATACAGAGAAAAAGGGTATCGAGGACATTTGGGTATGTGTTGACTATAGGAGTTTTAATGACACATGTGTACATGTTCCATTTATGACACCCTTTAGTGATGAGGTATTAGATCAGGTTACAGGGAAAGAAGCATATTCATTTACAGATGGATTCTCGGGGTATCACTAGGTTAAAATTTCATAGGATGAAAAGCAGAAGACCACTTTTATAACTGAGTGGGGGTCATTTTCATATAATGTAATTCCTTTTGGACTAAATAATTCCCCTACGGTCTTCTCCATGATTGTTATTACAACTTTTCGTGATTTGATACATAGGTTCCTAGAAGTATACATGGATGACTGGACGATATAGAAAGTTTTGAAGGAACATGTAGGGATACTCCGTCTGATGTTTCATAGATGTCGGGAGTTACAGATATCTCTAAACCTAAGGAAGCGTATTTTATTTGTATCGTACGACAAAATTCTAGGCCACATTGTTTGTCGGGATGAAGTCCTGGTAGACCCAACTAAAGTTGTGGTTATATTGAACATGTTGCCACCAATAAGTGTGAAACAGTTGCGTATGACGCTTGGGCATACATGATACTACCATAGGTTCATCAGAAGATATGCCAGTATTACAACACCATTGGATAAATTACTGAAGAAGTCCGAAGCATTTCGGTGGATGAATGAATGTGACAAGGCATTTGATACACTCAAGGAAAATCTCAGTAGTGCACCAATTCTTATATACCCCAATTGAAAAATTGAATTCCATGTACATGTGAATGCATTGGGTGTTGCACTGGGAGCCATCTTAGCGCAACCAAGGCAAGGGAATATTGATCACCCTATATTATTTTCCAACATAAAACTATCTCAAGCTGAACGCAACTACACAACAACCGAAAGGGAAGGTTTGGCTATGATTTATGCATTGCAAAAATTTCAACACTATTAACTAGGTCCTCATTTTAAGTTTTTCACTGACCATTTCGGGTTTAAATACCTTGTAAATAAGCATGTTCTTGAAGGAAGGATTTGCAGGTGGATTTTACTCTTTCAGGAGTTTTTCTTTGAGGTAATTGTCAAACCTGGAATATGTAACATAGGACCAGATCACCCGTCAAAATTGGAATTGGGGGCATATATCAAAGAGATTGCTTCTTTCCTCAATACAGGGAATTTCCCAGAGAAATATTCTACAAACCAGAAGAGGCAACTGGTAGTCCGCACAAAAAATTACCAACTTATTGTAGGCCAACTCAATAATATGGGACTTGATAGCATTCTCAGATGGTGTGTCTTAAGCCATTAAAGGAAATATATCCTATGGGAATGCCACAGTGGAGTTGCGAGAGGGCACGTTGGAGGGAAACCTACAACACAAAAGGTTCTCGAACCCGGATTATGGTGGGCAATGTTATTCAAAGATGATAAAGTCTATGCTAGATATTGCAATGTCTGTCAACAAGTAGCGAAGCCATCATGTAGAGATGAATTACCTCTCTAGCCAGTTAGGGAATTGCAAGCTTTTGAGAAGTGGGTTGTTGAATTTATTGGACCATTCAACCTGCCCATAAGACATTCAAATGTCAGATATATAATTACCGAAACAAACTATTTTACGCGGTGGGATGAAGCAAAAGTAGTCCAATATTGTTCAACATATACAATTGGTAGATTTATATTTGAAAATATTATTGCTCGGTTTGGATGTCCTAGGATCCTGACCAGTGATCAAGGGAGCCACTTCATTAGCAACACAATCACAACATTGATGAAAAAATTTCTTATTCAACACCATAAGAGAAATCCTTATCATCCAAAACCTAATGGCACAGTAGAGGCATTCAAAATTTTTTTAGAGAGAGGGCTGAAGAAGGTGTTCTACGCAAACAGGGAAGACTGGGATGACAAAGTTCCAACAGTTTTATGGGCTCATAGGAATACCACAAATAAGTTGCACAAGTACACCCCGTTTCAGTTGGTATATAGGAAGGAAGTTGTGGTACCTGCAGATTTTATTACCCCTAGTCTCTATATATCTCAGGCTACACACATGACGGATGACACATAAGTTGCGCAAAGGATTGCAGACCTATAGGAACTCAAAGAAGCAAGGATCCTCATTGATTTTCATCAGTCATTGGAAAAATATAGGTAGAAGGCTTGTCACAATCGACACATTAAGACTAATAGGTTTGCATAAGGTGATAAGGTAATTCTCTATGATAATCGTTATAAGAAACATCCAGGCAAGTTGCGCATGCAATGGTTTGGGCCATTCCTAGTGGTTGAGATCAGACAGTTTGGTGCGGTCAAGCTAGCGCAACTGGATGGTGTTCTTCAACCAGGGTGGGTGAATGGCGCACGCTTGAAACCCTACATTACCAACACTTAACAAGAAACATGGTTGCTCCAATCCAAGGGAGCATGTACAATAGGTAGACTTTCATTTTCTATTGAGTTTTTTAGCAATGCTGAATTTTGTTTTATGTAATAATGTCTAAGTGTGCTTAGGAGTGCCATGACATATCCATCTCATTTTCATTGTTAGGTGTTTTTTGTAACATGAGCACACAACAACACATTATATGATGCTTCTTCAATATACTCATCCATACAAGTACAACTTTCAAAAAATCTTTGTGGTCGGGGGAGAATCGAATATTAACTTTATTAACAGCTAAGTCATAGTTACGTCATTTCCAGTTGTAGCTTTTAGGGTAACTACCGCGAATTGTCAATATGTCCCGTCAAGTTTTAAAAGTGTTGGTCCACATGGATATTGTCGATAACTTGGCCACTATTATCAACCATTAAAATGGTAAGACCCTCACATTGACCACGTTTTGAGTAAGAGACCTATTAAATTCAATATCCAACTAGAAGATCTTACACCTTTATCAGTCCCGTCGCACATCCCCACCATGGATTGTGCTTTTGGCCTAATTAATCATTATTGATGATTCATTAATGGTATATCCCATTACCTTAACTATAATACTTCGTAATATTGTTCATAAAGTTGTTATATTCACCTACTTGTCTTCTCTTGTTGCGTCCCCGCATCTGCGTTTATTCTGAGAAGTTGATCGCCACCTAGTTCCCAAGCCAATGTCACTACTAGAACTCCAGCGCTAAAATGCCAAGAATATCAGGAGGATGCAGCTCCATATCAAAAGAATCAGTTCTAAATGAGCCTATGTTCTCAGGATTGAGGTCCTGGGCGATGTCAAAGAAAAATCTGAACAGACAAAGATCCTTGACTTGGATCTCATGAACAAGGTATTGTTTCCCCAAATGAACATCAATGTGTTCTGCGAGATGGAATCTGAATCTATTCCTCCCGAAGGAGAGGTGCAGCTCCTCCCAAAGGATGAGTTTCTGAATCTATTCCACTTGAAAATCATGAACCTTCAGAACCTCCCAGTTTTCAGAACCACTGGCGAAGTTGCACGATGCACCAAGTTCCTAATTAACAGGGTGCATGATATAAGTTTATGGATCGACATACAACATCCCATTCATGCTGAAGATATTCATCACCAGATGACAAGATTATCTTTGAAGGGATAAGATGTCTCCAAAGGATTCCAATGACCGAGCAAGCATGGAAATAAGAAGGAAGAGATTATCCTATATGATTGATTCCATAAATAGAGGGGGGGTCACACAACAAAGATTGAACCAATCCTCCCTGAGATGGTTAGAATGGCATGCTATGTGACGTAGATTTCAACCTTGTTCAATATTTACTGCAAACATATTTTCAGTAAAAGAATAGAAAATATACAATGGCAAATATAAACATTACAGAGATATTTTTCCCCTGGAAACCCAAACCGGGAAAACCAACATATTCTATATTCATTCATAGTGGTACATTATTTACAATACAATATACATATAGAAGCCAGTGGCATCCAAAACCCTAAACCAATGCCATGGATTAGTCAACAACCCTAATTCCTTAACCGGAAATAGAAAACCATTGGCAAAAATCCATGTGTCGAAAAACCTCCCAACAATGGACATGAAAAACGAGGCAAAAATGTGACATGTTTCCCGAGGAAAAAAAAATCAGCAAAGAATATAACACATACCCAACATTCTCATGCAAATAATATAACACTACTACTTGTGCAAAGAATATAACACATACCCAACATTCTCCCACTTGTTGTTTTCTTTGCATATAGGGGGTTACACGATTACATAGTCAACAATCTAAGGAAGCAATGCCCATGGATCCTCTACACCAAGAGAACTTCTCATTGCTCACAGATTTTGTTAATGAATTTGCAAAATTCTTCAAAGTGCCCACCTTCATCAACAACACTTTCTTTTCTTCAACCATGTCTCTCACAAAGTGATATTGAATATCAATATGCTTTGTCTTTGAATTATAAGTTGAGTTCTTCGCCAGAAAAATTGCACTCTAACTGTCACAATCTATCCTTAAAACTTGTTTTACCAACCCAATACTTGAACACAACCTTTGTAACCATAATGCTTCCTTACTTGCATGCATGGCTGCCATGCATTCAGCTTCTATAGTTGAAAGTGCCACTACAACTTGTCTTTTTCTCATCCAAATTATTGCTCCTCCAAACAGGTTAAACACATACCCACTTGTAGATCTCCTACGATCGAGATCTCCAGCCCAATATGCATCCACAAAACCATGTATATCCAACACTATGTCCAATCTCGATCTTCCTTGGTAGCACAATCCATAGCTAGCAGTGCCACACAAATACTTGAGAACCCTTTTTACTATTGTCCAATGTTCCTTCCCTGGTTTTGACATATACCTGCTCAAAACTCCCATTGCATGTGCAATGTCTGGTCTAGTACATACAATTGCATACATAAAACTTCCAACTGCACTCGCATATGGAACATGAGACATGTCCTCCTCCTCTTCTTGTGTCTCGGGACACTGATCC
>JASDQU010211892.1:0-18570 GCA_032191745.1 Picea mariana | reverse complement strand
ATGGTGTTTCCCTACCTCAAGGGTTTCTATAATAAAGTTGTGGTTTTCTATATGGTTTCATATATCTTGTGTGGTGATTGTATTCAAATATCTTTGGATCTATTGTGATATTTTGTATTTAGGTATTTGGTTCTTAACAAGATATGCGTAGGATAATGGAAATGAGTTCCACTATTCTTGGCTCATCATTGTTATAGCCTTGGTAGGGTGTCAGGAGACAAATTATTCATCCTTCCTAGATAGGAAAGGAAAATATTATGTCGCCAAATATGAGTCCCTTTGGCAGGCTAAGGAAAATAAAAATCAGCAAGCAAATAACATAGTATTTGTGATATTGCTGGAAGAAATATAACAACGCACAACCAATGTGTGGAGCATTCTTATGGAGTTATTCCAGGAAACTGAAGGGATAGCCAAGTTCAAGGAATACATGCATCACATGTCGATCCAGGCCACAAGGGATCTAAACAAGGCATGGATGGAGATGAAATATTGCGTCACAATGGAAGAAATTGAATGGATAATCAGAGATTGGCTAGCACAGTGGAAGATGCTAGTAGAAAAAAAAAAAACAAATCCAACCACGAAACAACCCACCAAGGCCAAGGGAAAGGATGAAGAAGGTTCCTCAATAAAGAAAAACAGCTCAGCCGATAACACTAGAGAGGCTGCAACATGGAATCAACCGTCGAGAAGTAGTGCAGTGCCCAAAATACCAAGGAGGACAACAACAATGCCTAGGACAGAAAGCCAGGAGGATTCTAGAAAGGGGGGCACATCACAAACTGGTGAAGAAAGGGTACAATTTACAAGGAGTGGAGCATAACCCTCACAGAATAAAAGGAAGACAATGCAGGTAGATGAGAAGTGAAAAAAGAGGAAGCATACCAAAAAAAACCTAATAATCAGCCTAACAGAGGATGATGCAGAATTAGTCTCGGACAAGTTTGAAGAAAGGGGGAAAGTGTTAGGTACCTAACCCCTTATGTAGGTAGAAAAATGTATTTCGATGTAATACAGGTCATTATTAATAAGGCCTTGCAATAAGGTAGAATAAATTGAATTTAAGAATACCTAATAGAAGCTTTTGCTTCTAGAAGGATCTTCCTCTAGATGGTTCTCTTGATAGACATCTTTAGTATAAATAGGAGTCGAGGGTATGTGAACCCTAGCTTGGATATTATTGTAATAGAGATATGCTCAACTGGAGGTTTCCCCCTCGAAGAGGCCCATGAACATTGCTCTCAGTAATCGAAGTGTTCTTTCTGGTGCTATTATGTTATCATTTCAGTATTATTGTGGTGTTATTATGGTTATATTGTTGTTCATATTCCATTTGTAGCATTTTATTTCTGTTTTGCATACTTTTTATATGTGGAATATTACAAGTGGTATCAGAGAACTTTCTTTGGTAGAAAATTGTGGGTTAATTTTTTTTTCAGGGTATAGATGTATTTAGGTGTCTTTAACCCACAAAGATCTATCGTTACACACATAAAACTGCAGTTGAGGGATTCATACACGTAGGAAATACAAGTGGTTCTTAAGCACACATCTTTTGGCCACCCTTGTAACCCCTGTTGGCACCCCTTTGAGTGGTAGCGTATCAGACAAAAATTATGTACTGATCAGCCTAGATTTCCTGAAGCCCTCTATAGATAAACCAATCAGTTGTCGGAATGTTATAGTGCCACCAGGAACAACACTCAAGAAGATACGCTCTAGTACCTAGGTAGTTGGGTAGTACGTCTAAGGGCATGGTATAGCCTCCTTAGTTAGTGCCCTGAGATATTGATTTGAGTACTACTATTGGACCCCGCATGTATATCAGAGAGCTATAGCACATGGAAAACCCTTGTCTGTAGAACCCTTGAATACCTAACCATTGGGGACGAAAAAAAAAAAATTAAAACAGACAAGATCTATTGCTGAGCAACTGTGTTTGGGTTTCCAAATCACTACACATTTCTTCCCGGTTAAGCATTTGGAAATTTCATCACTGCAGTATTCTTCAGACCGAAAAAAAAAGTCTGGAAATTTTTGCACCACTATTTGAGACCTATTCCATTAGATTTATATCTTCTCCCTTATCACATTCATACATATCATTTTTCAGCAAAATTTTTGACCCCACCCACCCCGTTTCGGTTACCTTGTCATCATGGCCTATACCCGTAGCCAAGATTTGGAAGCTCACTTCAATACCTTGCAATCTAATTTCACAGAAACCCAACAAAAAGTGAAACAACTCAGTGCCAATGTTGTCGCCATCAATACAACCATGTAGTCCTGCGTCGCCGCCCCAATCGAGGAACTCAAACAAGACATGACTACCCAGCTTGAATATTTTGTTTCGATGATCTGCAACAAGCTTCATATCCCTGCATATAACCCTTTATCTGACCCACTCCCACATACCGAAGCTGAAACTTCCTCTCATTCCCATAATTTTCAGCCTCATCACTTTCAACGTGACCTATGTCTTCCGTAAGTGGATGTGACCAAATTTGATGGATCGTATCCCACTGGTTGGGTAACTCAAATGGAACATTATTTATCTTTATACGACATTACAGATGACTTGGCCAAACTTCAGTATGGTGTTCTCCATCTAGATCAAGAACGTTGACAATGGTGGCAATGGAGAAAAACTTCCCATCAAGGGTATATTGCTTGGACACACTTTGTGGAAGAGATTTATGAACACTTTGACATTGACACCAACAATTTAGGACATTTGAAAAAGTTGAAACAATTATGAACAGTGGAAGACTTTATAGCTTCTTTTGAGCGCCTGGCTTTTCGAATAGAGGGCATGTCTGATGCCTTTTTCTGAGAATATTTTTTCAGTGGCCTTAAGGATGAGATTCATGCCCATGTCCTCACGGGTCGGCCTCAGATTTGGGTGGAGGCTACTAAAAGAGATAAAGAAGCACAACATGTTGTATCGTTTCAAAACCAGAAACCCCGTTTATTCCTCACATTAAACCAGTAAATCCCACTACTCCCTCTGCTCCACTAAAGATCCAAAAATTGACCAGCGCTGAAATGGTTGAATGCCAACTCAAAGGCCTTAGTTATAATTGTGATGACAAATATTTTCCTGGCCACAAGTGTAAGGAAGAACAGATTTTTATGGCCATCTCAGAGGATGTTTCGAAAGAGGATATTGAAACTTCCCTTATGTCCAAGTCACCTGAAACCATGGACATAACCCCTCCCTCAAACCCTCCCGAAGTAGAACCAGTCATTTCCCTAAATTCTCTCACTGGTTTCTCTGCTCCCCAAACCCTCAAGATAATTGGTTACATCAAGCATAGGAAGGTCATCATTCTAGTTGATAGTGGAAGAACCCATAATTTTATTCATCTCCGTGTTTCCCAAGAAACTCATTGTTATATCCATGGAGTCAATAATTTCCAAATCATGATTTCCAATGGAGGCTCCATGAAATGTGGAGGGCGTTGCGAAAATGTGTCTCCAAATTGGTGACTACCACCTGAAATCTCATATGTTTGCTATCAACGTGGGTGGTTGTGACATTGTGTTGGGTGCAGACTGGCTAAGAAATTTGGGTCCCATTCTCATGTAATTCAACGAATTAACCATGCAATTTGACCAGGAGAACCAAAAATATAATCTCCAAGGAATCACCATCAGTTCACTGGAGATCATTAGTTCCCATCACATGGAGAAGATGCTAAAAAAAGGTCATTCTGGCGTTATTTCCCAACTCCATCCCATACAGGAAACTGAGACACCCTCTGTGCCGCAAGAACTCCAATCCATCCTCTCTAAACATCAAGTGGTATTTTCCACTCCCCAGGGAGTCTCGCCTTCCCATGGTGTTCACGATCATTCAATTCCCCTTACACCAGGAAGCCTCCCTCCCAATATCTGTCCCTATCGTCACCCCTTTTCCCAAAAAAATGAAATTGAGAAAATGGTTCAAGAACTGCTCAACGCAGGCATTATCCGCCCTAATACGAGCCCCTACTCTTCTCCTGTGGTCATGGTCCTGAAGAAAGATGGTTCTTGGCACATGTGTCATGACTTCCATGCCCTCAAGAAACTCACCATTAAAGACAAATTTACCATTCCTGTCATTGATGACCTCTTGGATGAATTGAGTGGCGCCTAGTTCTTTACTAAAATTGATCTTCGTTCTGGCTACCACCAGATCCATATGAAGGAGGAAGTCATTCCTAAGACTGCTTTTAGAACTCATGAGGGCTACTATCAGTTTTTGGTCATGCCCTTTGTCTTGTGTAATGCCCCTTCTACCTTCCAAAGCCTCATGAATCATGTCGTTCGCCCCTTTCTCCGTTATTTTGTCTTAGTTTTCTTTGATGATATCCTCATCTATAGAAAAACCCAGATAGACCACCTTTCTCACGTGGACCGAGTTCTCCATCTACTCTCTCAACACCAACTTTTCCTGAATTAATCTAAATGTGATTTTGGCACCTCAGAAGTAAAGTACTGGGCCATTTTGTTCGCAACAATGGCGTCAGGGTGGATCCTAAAAATATTGAAGCTATGCAAGATTGGCCTCACCCAAAGACTCTCAAAATATTGCGAGGATTTCTGGGCCTAACATGTTATTATCGCAAGTTTGTTAAGAATTATGGAAATATTGTGACACCTCTGACGACACTCCTTAAAAATAATTCTTTCACTTGGACCCCAACAACTGCTCAGGCTTTTCAAACCTTGAATATGGCCATGTGCACTACTCCAGTCCTAGCCCTTCTTGATTTCAAAAAGACCTTTGTCCTGGAATATGATGCTTCGGGAAAAGGTATTTGTGTTGTCCTTATGCAAGAGGGTGGGCCTTTGGCCTTTACCAGCAAACAAATTTCTAAACAAAATTTGGGAAAATCAATCTATGAAAAGGAAATGTTGGCTATTCTACATGTCATCGATTTGTGGCTCCCTTATCTATTGGGGACATGCTTCCAAATTAGGACAGACCATCAAAGACTCAAGTATGTTCTGGAACAATACATTTCCTCCCCAGAGAAACAAAAATGGGTGACTAACCTATTTGGATATGATTATGATATCATTTACAAGAAAGGAAAAAACAATGTGGTGGCCGATGCACTTTCCCAAAAATATGAAGATGAAGGATCCCTCTTTTCTCTCTCCTTCATCGCCAAGAATGGCTACATGATCCCAAAAGTTTGCATTTGATACAACAATTGTAGTCTAATTCTCCAGTTTCCCCAGGGTACTCATGGCTGCATGATGAGCTTCGATACGAAGGCCATTTTTATTTAAGTAAACATTCAAAAATTAAATCCACAGTGCTTTATATGCTTCATGATACAACCATAGTTGGGTACTCTAGGTTTACCAAAACCTATGACAGGGTCAAACACTCTTTTTTCTGGGATGGTATGAAATAAGACATTCGTAATTTTGTGGCCGAATTTGATGTGTGCCAATGCAATAAGAAAGAAACAGTCAAATCTCTGGGCATACTGCAACCGCTTCTGATTCCACCTATTATTTGGAGGGATATCTCTATGGATTTTATTACAGTCTTACCTAAATCAGGTAATAAATTAGTCATCATGGTGGTAGTTGATCGCCTTTCCAAGTATGCCCATTTATGTTCTCTTCAACACCCATTTACAACATCCACAGTGGCTCAAATTTTCATGGATCATGTCTTCAAGCGTCATGGCATGCCACATTCTATTATTTCTGATTGCGACCCAACATTCACCAACAATTTTTAGCAAGAACTATTCAAGCTACAAGGCACCCAATTGCATCTCAGCACAACTTATCATCCCTAGACAGATGGTCAAATTGAAGTTGTCAACAAGTGTTTGGAAAATATCTGAGGTGTTTTGCATCAAAAAATAAAAATAAATGGGCTCAATGGTTACCCCTAGATGAATGGTGGTACAACACTTCATTCCATACAACTACACACATGACACATTTTGAAGCGGTATATGGACAAAAGCCACCTTCAGTCCTCTCATATTTACCAGGTGTCTCGAAGGTCTAGGCGGTTGACCAAACACTTACAATTAGAGAGGTTATTCTCCATACCCTCAAAGACAATTTGGTCATGGCTTAGAATCAAATGAAGCAACAAGCAGATCAAGGTCTCTCTGAACGTCAATTTGCAGAAGGGGATGAGGTGTTTCTTTGAATGCAACCTTACAAGAAAAATTCCCTTAAGGAAAACCATTGTTAGAAGCTGGCACCCAAATTTTATGGTCTTTATACAGTTCTAAAGCATGTGGGATAGGTGGCCTATCAGTTATCTTTTCTCAGTCATTCTAAGCTACATCATGTTTTTCATGTTTCATGCTTGAAGAAGGTGATTGGAACTAGATGCCAAACTCAAACCAACCTTCCTGAGTTGGACGAAGAAGGCTCCATTTAGCTACAACCACAAGTAGTTTTGGACCAGCATGAGCGTCACCTGTGTCAGCAAACCATCAAGGAAGTGTTGTTCCAGTGGAAAGATACAACTCCAATAGACGCCACTTAGGAACCAACTACCATTCTGCAACAATTTCCACATCTCAAGCCTTGAGGAAAAGGTTGTTTTTAAAGGGGCAGACATGTTAGGGACTTAACCCCATACATAGATAGAACAATGTATTCTAATGTAATAAAGGTCAATATTAATAAGGCCTTTAAATAAGGTAGAATAAATCAAATGTAAGAAGACCAAATAGAAGCTTCTGCTTCTAGAAGGATCTTCCTCTAGATGGTTCTCTTGATAGACATATTTAGTATAAATAGAACTCGAGGGTATGTGAACCCTAGCTTGGATATTATTGTAATAGAGATCTTCTCAACTGGAGTTTTCCCCCTTGAAGAGGCCCGTGAACAGTGCTCTCAGTAATCAAAGTGCTCTTTCTAGTGTTATTATGTTATTATTTCAGTATTATTGTGGTGTTATTCTGGTTATATTGTTGTTCATTGCCATTTCTAGCATTTTAGTTCTGTTCTGCATACTTTTTATATCTGGAATATTACAGGAAGCAGTGGTCTATATTGTAGAGGCACAAAGACAAAAGATCATCGCACTCTACAACAATTACAGAGCCAAGCATTACCACAGGTGATCTAGATTTTATGAGTAGAATGAAATGAATATAGATTATTAATAGGTGCTTAACACAAAATAACAGAGATATAGTAAAACTGGTTTTCTATTCAATAAGGAAATAAGTTGAAACTTTAAAATGCAGTGCAAAACAAGCTTGCTGGAATGGTGGCGGGTTATCTCTGACAAAAGATGTGTTTGCTACACTCATTCGCAAGAACATGGTTACAATGAGGCTCTGGAGGCCTTTTTACAATAAAAAGGAATGTCAAAAACCCTAAACATCCAAAAACCTAAACCTAGGAGATGAAGCGCCAAAAGTCATGAAGGCCCTGTTTGGGGAAGTTAGTACATCAACTTCTTGGGGTCGTAACTTTTGCATAAGATCTTTGTTTGATGCGCTCAATACCTTGTTAGAAATATCTATCTGAAGAATACAACTTTTGTGTGAGAAACATCAAAGGTACTTCCATGTTACTCCCTGTTTTCCAAAAAAATGTCATTTAGGGCCTAAAAACGGCTTCGAAAGTTTCAGTATTCAAAAAATGACTAAAAATAGTAAATTACAGAAATTTCCAGAAAAATATTTTGAAATAGTTGGAAAAGGTGGGTGGCCACCAATATCCACCTGTATCAATCCTCCCTCCTTAGGAAACAATGGTCTCCATTGGGTTGAGTTCCCCCATCAGATGAGGAAATTTTTGTTGAATTTGGCCCCGGGTGAGCCACTTGGCTTGGTTCAGGAGCTTCTCTGCTTTCACGACTTGATCAAGCTAGATCCTTTTCTATCAAGTGCCCTTGATTTTTGTGTCCACAATCTGATCACTGGATGTCTATTGTATGCAGTCAAGGTTGAGCTATGTTGGTGTCAGTTGTTCTACTACTTCTGAGGTGTCCAGTAATGGTGGGAAATAAGGGTGAAGGAGATCGATGTTGAACAATGGGTGCAGGCCAAGGAAAGAAGGAATATTGAGCTCAAAATCATTATCCCCGATGGCCTTGGTGATGGTGTATGACCCATAACGGAGTGGGAGAAGCTTCCAATGGGGTATTGTAAGGCGTTCTTTCTGCAGGTGCAACCAAAATTTGTCGCCCACCTGAAACTTATGTGGCACCCGACATTGATCATGGCATTGCTTGTACTTGTTATTGGACTTCTGTAGGATATCTTAAACATGTTGGAGGATGTGCTGGATTCGATCAATGAACTAGGTGGATTTTTCTTCTTGAGTTGGAGAAGGAGATGATTCAGTCGAGGTGACTGCAAGGGGAAGTGCAACATCTATGGGACCCAATGGTTGGAATCCCAACCCCACCTTAAAGAGTTTTTGGCCGATTGAGCTATGTAGGGCTCGGTTGTAGCTATGTTGGACATAGGGAAGGCTCTAATCCCATGTGTAAGGGTGATTGGAATTATACATGCAAAGGATATTCACCTGAACCAGGGGTGGTGGTGGTACATTTCTAACATGAACCTGTGTTAGAAATTGGAAAGGCCCAAGAAGCTTCAAAGCTCAGTGAGTGTGGTTGGGGTTGGACAGACACGGATGACTTGGATATTGGTTGGATCCACATGTATGCCATGTTGATCAATGATGTAGCCCAGGTAATGGACCCTGTCCATGATGAAGGATCATTTTTCCAAGTTGGAGTATAGCTTGTGCTACCGCAGGGTGTGTAAAACCTACTGAATATGTTGCAAGTGTTCGGCCCAAGTCTTGTTGTAAATGATAATTTCATCCAGATACACCACTACAAAAGTATTGGTGAATGGTCGCAAGATATCATCCATCATCCTCATGAAAGTGGTTGGATCATTTGTCAAAACAAAGGGCATGACCAACCATTCAAAAAGGTTTTCCTTTGACTTGAAGGTGGTCTTCCATACATCTATTTGTTCTATTAGGACCTGGTGGTAGCTAGACTTCATATCAATCTTACTAAAGTATTTGGCCCTCATGAGTTGATCAAGGAGGTCATCAATTCGGGGAATTGGGTACCGATTTATGACTGTGATTTTATTCAAGGCCCGGTAATCAATGCAAAGTCTCCAGGTTCCATCTTTCTTCTATATCAGCATGATTGGGCTCCCACAAGGTGATGATCTGGGATAGATGTGCCCCTTGTGGATAAGTTCTTGGATATTTCACTTGATCTCTTCATTCTCCAACACAGAATGATGATAGACTGGCCCATTGGGAAGCGGTGCATCGGGGGTCATATTGATGGGGTGCTTGACCTGGTAGTACAGAGGTACCCCAGTATGTGAGGAGAATATATTTGGATATTCTTCCATGACCTTATCTACATGCTTCTGCTATGTGGAGAGGTTAGCCGCAAAGACCCTGGATGTGGCTGTGATCTTTCGCTCATTCTGAGAGTGACTCACGAAGAAGACAAACTTCCCTGTTTGAGAGATGAACTTCCTGCATTTCTTAGTAGAGATCAAGGAAATAACACTAGGTGGGACTGCCTCGGGTATCCTGTACAATTTCTTGTTCAAAGTAATAATAACACTACGAGGCCTAGACTCATATACAACATCATGTTTCCATAAATAAGGTTGGCCCAAAATAACATCACAAACTTTGAGAGGAGCATCATCACACAATACCTCATCTTTGAAGGGCTTGATGTCATACGATAGTTGATACTATTGGCTAACACAGAGATCGCTTCCTTGGAGGAGCCATCCAATGGTGTAGGGTTGTGGGTGCGACGTTATCAGCAAGTCCAACCGCATGAAAACCTCTGCTGAGATGACATTCTTCTAGCTATTGCTATCAACGATGAAGTGCAGTGGGGTGCCTTATACCCACATCTGTAAATGGAAGAGGAGCTCTCCTTATTCTGGTTCATCTGGTTCACCAGGCTCAAGCATGGTGGTAGCAACAATGGCATTGGGTTCCATGCAATGATCCATCTCCCCCTTTCTGGTTCTAACTTAGAGTCAGAACCCGCATTTGATTCAGAGGATTTCACTTCAGCCACTAGTGACTACTTTGAGTGGCAGTCAACAGTGTTATGCCAAGGGATCTTATGGAATTTGCACCACTTCCCGGTGTCTTTCTTGTCTTTCTAGTGTCCTTTTTTGCTTGTGTCTTGGATTAATTGTCCTGATACTTTCCATCTTTTCTCTGTCCTTTTTTTTGTGGGTTGGGGCCGACCTTTCCTGGATTTTGTTGTGTGGGGTTCCCAGGCCCACATTGTCATGTATTTTGTTTGAGCTTTTGCTCAATTTTGACGGCATATCGATAGGCCACGCCTAAGGATGAGATGTCCAGAAATTTCATTTCGGTCTGGATGTATCTATACAAAGCACCATGATACTTGAGCACCAAATGTCGCTTCGAATATTTGATACCCAGCTTGGTGCACAAGGTATGGAAGATATTTGTGAAATCTGACACTGCTTGGTCTCTTTCTTGCCGCAGTGTGGTCCATTTGGTATACAAGTTCTCATAACTTCTGACAGGGTAGTATTGATCCTTAATAGCATCCCTGAAGGATTCCCAGGTGGCAGTGACTGTAAATAATGAGGGTTCCTCTATTTCCTTTTGGTCACAAAAATTTTCCCACCAATCTTTGACATGGGGAAGGGCTTTGAGGAGCGCAAAAGTAATCTTTTCTCTATTCGAAAAGTTTTGGACAAAAAAATACCCTTCTAGTAGATTCAACCACTTGTCTACAACATCTGCATCTATCCGACCTTCAAATATAGGAATATCAAATTTTATTTGTACCTTGAAGGGGGCAACACCTCCACTCGAAGATGATGTGCCACTTGTTGATAGACGTCGAAGGATTTGCGCGAAACTATCCATCATCTCATTCCTTTGTTGTGTGAGGGCTTCCTCAAACAACATTTTGAAAGGATCTCATGTCCCATCATCTTTCTTTTCTCCTTCCATGAGAGTTCTCTTGGGAGTGCAAGAGATTTTTTCCTCGAGAGAAACAAGCTCGAGACCCAATAGGTGATTAACAAAAAATAACGGAGATACACTAAAATTGGTTTTCTATTCAATAAGGAAATAAGTTCAAACTGTAAAATGCAGTGGAAAACAAGCTTGTTGGAATGGTGGCAGCTTATCTCTGAGAACATATGTGACAGTTATGCTCATTCGAAAGAAGATGGTTACAATGAGGCTCTGAAGGCCTTTTTACAATAAACAGGAATGTCAAAAACCCAAGACATCAAAAAGCCTAACCCTAGGAGATGAAGCGCCAAAAGTCATGTGGGCATTGTTTGGGTAAGTCAGTACATCAACTTCCCACGGCCATAACTTTTGCATATGATCTATGTTTGACACACTCAATACCTCTTTAGAAATATCTATCTGAGGACTACAAATTTTGTGTGAGCAACATCGAAGGAACTTCCATGTTTCTCCCTGCTTTCCCAAAAAACATTGTTTAGGGAAGTAAAATGGCTTCGGAAGTTTCAGGACCCGAAAAATTGCTAAAAATAGTAAATTACCAAAATTGCCAAAAAAATGTTTTGAAACAGTTGGAAAAGGTGGGTGGCCACCGATATCCACTTGGATCAACAGTCCATAGCACAACGACATGATAAGACATAGAGACCCCCTATGCAGAAAGAAGGAGAGGAAACAATTAAGTTGCTAGTGCAAGGAAGGGAGACATTCACAATCACTTACCAAATTATCAGAATGGATCGAGAGACTGCGCAGAAACCCATGGGGAAATTCAGAAATTTGAAGTGGTCATGGTGTAGATACCTACCAAGGCATTATACGAACTCCAAGCCAACATAATGCAATAAGTGAAATCCAGAGCCTGCGTGGATACGACTAACTTGGAGGTGGGTAGGGGACTAACTGAGGAGCATGGTGTGATATAGTCATCCTCATAGAGGGTTCTTACCCTCAATCTTGATTGTATTACTAAATATGTAATGCGCGCAGTGAAATGTTTTGCAGTAGAACAAATAAAAGAGAAGAGAAGCCATATCTTTGTGGGCGTAGCCCCAGGAGGGGGTGAACCAAGGTAAACCTTGTGTTCTATGTGATTGTTAATGAATGTTTACTTTCTGTTGATCATTATCTTATGAATGAATGATTAAAGTAACGATATCAACATGCATGTATAGGTTTTAATATGAATAAATCATAGAAGTACTTGAATGATTAACAAGTATGATGCATAAGAAAGAAAGAACACAATAACAGATCCCAATTCATTCCTAGACTGCAAATAATTGAGTATTGCAGTCACACATAAAATTTATCTCTGGTGAGACTGCACTATGCACCTTGTGCGCAGCATTTTCTTCTGGATTACCAGGAGGGATGATAGTTTTTGAGTGTTTTGTTGGAAACATGTTGAGATCTGAACCTAGGTCATCCCAAGAATAAGTAAAGAACCAAGAAAAGAAACCAACAATCTCAATATTTCAACAATGTTGATGGAATTTAATTTTTTCTGAAAGTAATTTCATCAAATTCAAAGCAGGTTTGGCTCTAAAAATAAATGATTCAACTAAACTATTAGCTATAAGAAGTCTTATAAAATTGGAAATTTTGAAATGAATTGATTGTATGTAGGTTTTTGGGTATTCTCTACTTATTATCAACTAGATGAGAGGTGTAAATTTGATTCAGAATGCTGCTCTCATGCCATTAGCATATCAAATGAAACCAGTCTCAAGTTTCTTTCAAATTATTTCATGGATTGATTGTATACACGTATTTTATTAGAACTCAACATAATAGTTGGCGGTCTCTCTAAGGATGGCCATTAGGTTGATGTTCAATGAATCAAGAAATGGAGTCCTATCACAAACTACACACCCAAGTCTTTGAAGGTTTCAGTTACCGGTGCCAAATGTTATCTTTTACTATATTGTTCATATTTTAATAGTGAATATAATTTTCTTATGTAAGGGTATGTATAACGTTCAGTGATTGGAGTAAAATTTTAAAATGAACTTCGTTTTAAGAGCTTTTGTATCATGGGAGGTCATTATATTTTTGAATGATTACAAGTAGAAGTCGAAACTGAGTCTGAAAAGATAATTATTTTGGAAAAATCTTTGGGACAAGTGTCAAAGGTACCTAAAGAATGTAAATATCCATTCAACTATAAATAGAATTCATGCTTTTCTTCTATAGAAAAAAAGAGCTCACCTCTTATTACAATTGGGCATCATTGCTTTCTTGGTAGTTGTGTGCAATGCGACATAAGTCAGAATTTTATCAGCTATCTTCACAGTGAAGGGATTGTTCACCTAGTGTCACTAATCTCATATTTGATTTGAATCGTAGCTTCATTCAAAAAGATACATGGTATTACTTTGATGCCACCATTCTTTGTAGATCGTTATTTTAGATTGGCAATAGATGTATGGTTGAACTAATTCCTTGTGCCATGATCTTGTTATCTCGTTAAAATTGTTTTTCTATTTAAAAAAAAATTGTAATTTATGTTAATTTATGTTGTACTTGATTTGATTAAGATTAATATACTTTATTATGCTGAAAAAAATTAATGTGTTTTATTACTAGTTAATATGTATTATTATGTTATAAGCTTTAATTTTTTTTAATTAAAAATGTTGAATTACTATGTTATAAAGTTTAAAAACCATTTTAATTAATATGTAGTACTATGCATTATATAAAACATTCCTCTATTTGAAACATGGATGTATATAATGAGTTTTTTTCTTAGAGATACAACTTTAGTGGGCCTAATGGTTAAGAACCTATGTTTCCTTTTAAAAAGTCACAAGTTCCAATCTGGAGGGGGGTCCCGCTTGGTGGTGACCTTAAAAATAGCTGACCTTGGTTATTGCCAAATGAAACAGGGCGTTTGCAAGAGCTGACCAGAGAGCTGGGCTTCGACAGAGGCGGGCAAACCGTTGATTGGATATTGCCCATGGCATCCAAGGTTTTTTTAAATCTCACCCATTTGCTGGGCTTCCAAAAGAGCACAAACACAATAGAATGGTTATTGCATCAGGCAAAGCCCGCCATTGCCGCAAGAATTGGAAGATACTCAGGCACATATTCGTCACCTTCAGCCCCTCCATTCCTTACTCCACAGTTTTCAGAGAACCGAGAAGGGCTCAGATCAAGTACTTTTACACCGGCAGCTGGACTAGGAGGAGGCACTACTCCCACACCCACAGCCGCAGGAGGACTAGGAGGAGGTACAACATGGTATTATTCAAATCCTCGTAGTCCCACACCCACACCCGTTCAAGGCAGCACTTTAATGGATTTTCTGGTGGCCAATCCCAAATGAATGGATATGGTCAATTTCAGAGGGGCTACATGTCGAACAATGATATGTTTAATTGCGCAAAAATGATGCAGCCAATGTTCCGTCCTCAATCCCAAATTAGCACTATCGAGGATATTAAATGGCAACAAGCAAGTCTAGAGGATATTAAATCTCACAACAAAGTGGGTGGCAGGCTAAAACGAGAGAATATTCAATCTCACAACAAAGTGGGTGGCAGGCTAAAATGAAGAGGTCAAGCATAAAATAATCGCGCTGCCTACACTGGCGATATTGTTCGGCCTGGATTATCTACACCTATGCAGCATTCAATAAGCAACCATCCTAATCTCAATGCTGCTGGTGTTCATTATGATGATAGGGGAATTAGAATGGATCAGCTGCAGGCACCTCCACAAGTAAATCATTTACTTTCCCAGGGTTCTAATTCTTTTCATGAACTCGGAGGAAGCAACAAGGCACAAAACCACTCTTGGGCCATGAAGATGGCTGTCCAGAACGCGTGTTCAACTTCAAACGACGCAAATCAGATGAGCTCCTGGATTCCTAATCCTGCTCAGGATATAATTAAGCAAGTACAAGCTCCGGCTCACCACTGTCCGACGGAAATAACAATGGAGGGGCATGATGCAATCGATATAAAAGATATAGAGCCAAGAGAGTTGAGCGAGAAACCCATGTACGAGTTTGTGGATACTGAAATTGAAACTCAAACGACCAAGAAGCAGGAAGTTAATGAGTTTGTGAATATTGAAATTGAACCTGAAACAAAGAAGCAGCAGGATGTTATAAGTGAAGTGGAAGGTCACAAAGATGGAGGAGGGAAGAAGCAGCAGGATGTTATAAGTGAAGGGGAAGGTCACAAAGATGGAGGAGGGAATCAAGGATTACTAGAAAAAGCAGAAGCTACAGGAGCAGAAGGTCGGTGACACAAATATTGTTGAAGTGGATGCAGTCGATGTAAAAGATACAAACCAGGAGAGTTGAGCGGATTTGAGGGTTGTGCGTGGGGTATTGTGTGTGCGTAAAGCAAATCAAAGTGAGAAAAAGTGATTACAGTGAATATCAAAGGTGTTATATCAAAAGTGTGTTATGTGTGTGGGGTGTTATGGGTGTTATGTGTGTCTAAAGTAAATCAAAGTGAGGAGACGTGATTACAGTGAATATTAAAGGTGTTATATAAAATTGTTATGTGTGTGCAAAGTAAATCAAAATGAGGAGAAGTGATCACAGTAAATATTAAAGGTGTTATATTAAAATTGTTACCTGTGTGCAAAGTACATCAAAATGAGAAAAAATGATTACAGTGAATATTAAAGGTGTTATATCAAAATTGTTATGTGTGTGCACAGTAAATTAAAATGAGAAAAAGTGATTACAGTGAATATCAAAGATGTTATATCAAAAGCAATTTCATTAAAATATGTTGGACTCTTAAAAATTAAGCCAAGTTAAAAAAACTTCAAAACCTCAGAAGTAAAATATATATATTGCAATGTAATCAAAATTTAAGTTAGGCCAAGCCAAAAAAAATTTCAAAAGTAAAAAACTCAATTTATGAATTGTATTGAAGTCAACCTATTACATGATATTCAAATCTAAATTGCCATGTGGAATTAAAATTAACATTGGGGTTAGAGGTAAATCAAACTTGGTGCATATATTTTGATTAGATTGTTCATTATTACTACTTCAAAATTTGTCCATAATATAGATCCATATTTTAAGCTTCAAAGAGATTAAATGTGAAGCATAAATTTAGAAGTCTCTTTGATTTTTTTACAACACACAAGCCTTCTATGTACATGACTAAACACTTTTGTTTTATGAATACAAAATTTGGTTTTTGGTGTATATTTTTTAAAATTTTGAAAGATCTGTATTGATAACTAAAATATTAAGTTGGAATTGTTATAAAGGTCATGAAAAATAGGCATTTAAAATCTTATTTATATAAAAACAAATTTCAACTTATAAATTTGTTTTATCAAAATATTCTTTTAATCATCAAATTTGAACAAATAACTTTACAAAGAAAATTGTTTGTTACATGATTAAATTATTTGATGGCATTAGTATCCAATGCACACTTTCTAGTTTATATATACATACAAAACTAGTTACCCCTCCCAAGATAAACAAGATAGATTTGATGCTTTAAGTATAAAGCAATATCAGGGTTTAAACCCAAATCAAAGCTTCTCCACTTTTGTTCAGTGCAATATAAGAGAACATGGAAAGTGAAAGATAAGTTACATCATTTTTCATGAGCATAAGTGAATTTGTTTTTTATACCTTCTTTTTTTCAAAAACGAGTAGAACTATGTTATCTTCAATTAGTGTAAATGTGTTATACACTTGAAGCTCATGTAGCATATAGATAGTTCCTGGATTTTTTGTAGATATAATTAATATAACATTTTTGTTAGGCCAAGAAGTAGATCATGCAATATAGGTTCTCCGGTGTTGCATTGTACAATATTATTGTTGATTGTTTTTGAAGATTTGCAACTTTGGGTAGTCATTCTCCACAAGAAAGTAAAATAAGACCCATGTTCACCATTGTAGAATCCCCAAGAAGAAGTTGAAGACCCAGGAAGAGAAGTCGGCCCCACGAGTAATAGATAGAAATAATAAACTAAATTTGAAGACACAATAAGAATTCGGCCCTATACATCCACCCAAATTAGTCACAATAAATACATGATTGGGTCATTTCATTTGGACAGTCACACATCTCCTTCTACAGTGCGTACTAGACAACTGGCAACTGCAGTTGTGGGATTTTCATTGTTTCTAGGTTTCTGGTATTTTGGTGAGTGTGCCACACTTGGGAAGGATATTCTTGGTTGCTATTGGTCATCTTATTGAGGTGCTAGGTCTTGGAGATGCTAGCCTTGGGGATGATCTTCTATGTATGGTATTTTGGCTATTGTTGGTGATTTACATGTAATATCTTGGAACAAATTCTTCTATAAAAAAGGTTGTTGGGTTTGTTGAAATAATGTAACTGCGAAGAAAATTCTTATTATTATTGGATTAAATCCCCATTGCAGATTAATCATGTCATTATTATTATTATTATTATTATTGAATTAATCCCCATTGTGGATTAATCATGTCGGTAATTTTATAAGGACCAAATCCCCTTTTGTGGATTGGTCATCGGACAATTATAAAGGGTAGAATAAGAAGTCAACCCCAACAGTTATTATGGAAGACGCACGCACCCAGAGTGAGAGGTCGGCCCTGCCAGTGGTGACCTTTCAGACGTGCCAGTTTTGTATATATAGGAGGCTAGCGTCTCACTTCTAAGACACAACTCACTTGCTCATTCTCTTATGAGGCAAGCTGCAATTACCAGTTGGAGAGAGGAGAAGAAGAGTGGTGCATCNGATCTTGTTTTTATGATGCTCTTATCTATTGAAATGCAAAGAACTATAATAATGGCATAAACATTAACATGGTATCAGAGCCAACCTAAAGGAAGCATATTTGGCAAGAGGAAAAATGTCACTGTTACCATACCCAAAAATAAGGTTTTGCAAAAGTGAATCTTTTAAGCTCCCTAACCACCTAGAAAGTTGTGACCTCCCCCAAGGATCATTTTGGCACTTAGAGCACACCTTTTCAGTGGCTACATCTCCTGGAAAGTGAAACCCTAGTTTCACAAAGTACCAGAAAACCAGAAAACCAGAGTACCAGAAGTACCAGAAAACCAGAAGCACCAGTCCAGAAATCCGCAGATCAGATTTGAAGGAGTAAAAGTTGGATTTTCTAAATTATGATTGCACCAACTAACTCGCCTCAGCTCAGCGCATCTATCCCTGGATCATAATTTCAAAATTCAAAGTTTGAAAAATTAGGGTTTCCTCACAAAACCCTAAGTTGTAGCTACAGTTGCAGTTGCAGTTGCAGGCGTAGAACTAGTTGTAATCACCCTTGAAGTTTTTGGTAATGATTACTGCTGATACCAGATGGAGCCACTACCTACAAATGCTATCAAAGGTATGTACTTTTATATGTTTAATGGTTAAACCGTAAAGAGTATTTGCAGGAGAAGGGATCTCTTGCCATAGATCCAGAAGGATCTCAAGATCCAACACATTTAGAGGAATGATGGAACCCAGGTGTGATTATTCTAATATACATCTATTTGTCATGTCATTATCTTAATCAGTGTTGCATGTTGAAGCTATGATCAAATTATTAGAAGAATTGAAAGT
>JASDQU010211891.1:1988-15292 GCA_032191745.1 Picea mariana | reverse complement strand
ATATGTTAGAGGGGGGTCCCGGATAACTTTCACTATACTAGACTTAGACACTCCCTAACTCAAACTCCAATGTTTGATTTTAAATGGCCTTGAAGAGTTTCCTCTCCAACCTAATCCAAGGCCCTAATCTTGAACTAGTTGGTTAACCCTACAAACATAAAATTCTAATAAATTTTAGAATTAGCATTAATTTTATGGCTTTTTCTTATGTCAAGGGGCATGAAAGAGAAACTGATGATGTGTAAAAGATGAAAGAAAAAATGAATAAAAAGTTGGAAACAAAAACTTTCACTGAATGCAAAATTTCAACGACTTTTCAAAAAAAAAAATATTTTAAATTTTTTTCTAAGATTTTGGACAACAAACTCAAAAGGAATTTCACTTGACTATGAGCTACTTATGATCTAAGTAAACTGCAAAAACTTATGAAAACAAAGATTTTTCCCTAGCTAATGATGCAGAAGCACACTCTTCAACCAAACTAGAAAATGAAAGAGATTATTTATTTATTTATTTAAATGCTGATAAAGCAAAAAGGAAAAATACCAACAAGAAAAAACCAAGAAAAACAATTCTAGCCTAATCGCAGATCGCAAATAATCACTTCAAGAAATCACACACTAGCAACTTAAAAAATAACTCTCACACTTGTCTAAAAACCCTAAAAAACAAATATTTTTAATGACAACTTTTAAATGAGAAAAAGAAAGCTAAGGCTAATATTAATCCTAAGCTACTGACCGCTAAGATAGAGATTCAAAAGTCTGAGAGGTATAAATATCATTAAGGGAAAGGATGAGTGCCTTACCCTCAACAAAAACTATCCTGCCCAAGCACGTTACTGATAATTCAACAACAAGCGTGTGAACGCGAGCTGTATAGAGCCAGAGGGCATTTACACATGGGATGACCTTCTATAGGCTGCATGTATCTCTAAAACTCTGAGACAAAATAAAAACAGACAATCCAAACCAGGAAGAGACCATTGATATTGATAACCAAGATCTCCTGAGGGCTTAGACACTCTTTTTAACAGAAACAAGGAAAACATTGTAAGGAAAAATTGGTAAAATGAACCAATCTAAGACAAGACTGCAAATAACCAAGACTTAGAAAGAATTGAGAATCACTGATTCTGACAGGGAAGAGGATGACTAACTCCAAAATTTTCTGGAATCTACATGCTACTACTACTTCTTCAGCTAGCGTTCACATGCGGGTTGTAAGAGAGTAGGGTGTGGGTACACACGTGCAGACCTTATGCAGGTCGCATGTACCTCTGTGGGTCTTGAAAAAACACAGTTAAGCAAATCACAGAGACGATTGGTATGGAAAACTAGACTCTCTACTAGCTTAGACTTTGCAGAAAATTCAGAAAGCAGGCAAGAAAACCAGTCTTTTAAAACTACCGAAAAAACAAAACAAAATTCTTAGGAACCCTAGAAACTTCCCCAGTATGGTCGCCAATTCTGTTGTGAGGGAAATCCCCTTACGGAATAGAAAATAGGGTTATCTTATGCATGTAGATATGACCAAAATAAATATACTTTCTACCTTCGTCCCCAAACTTAAACCCTATTCCTTTTCAACAAACACATGGTTATACCAACATACCTTTTTCCGGATGTTCAATGTCGATCCCCTTTCATGCTTGACTGCTTGTTGGCGTCTATCCTCTCAATATTGACCTATGTAAAAAACAAGAAACACACTACACATGCATTTTACCTATAGACTAATGGGTTAGAGATTCAAACATATATTTACTGAACTATGAAGAACTCATATAATGGGACGAGAAAAGCATTTATTTATTATTAACTTTAATGAATCAACTTACAATGTCGAGACCGGCCACTTCTCTATGAATCCTGATCCTGGGCTCCTCTTCAAATGTCCTCCAACTTCTTTGCTTTGTATCTCTTCTTGCACAAGGATGGATAAAGGGTTGGGACAATTGGAATATGCAATTGGGCAGAGTTTCTTTACTCTATTTCCCCTCTTCCAAATGGGACCCCTAGCCCTTCTTTTATAGGTTAGAGGAAGCTAGGTATTTGGACAAACCCTTGGCCATGCATGGCCGGGAGTTTCAGTTAACTAACCCAAAGTTGTGTGTTTCATTGGAAACTTTCATTTTTTCATGCTTTTGTCGATCCACACGGGTTTTTTTAGGTTAATTAGCGTGTACATGCATGCAATAATGGAGTACAGCATGTGGGCCCTTGTAAAAGAGGTTTTTTAAAGAGTTGTTCAGAAGTTCTTTGGCAAAGAAGGGATCTAAGATGGCCTGATTCTAGGTAAGCATGTATGGTGAAAATTAGGGTTATAACATGGATAAACTTAGGTTTTCTTAACTACACGATTTTAGCCTCTACAAGCTATCTGCATAGACTTTGTTGATGTTCTTGAGATAAAAGACGAATCCTCGATTTGATAAATTAATGTTAAAACTAAGGTTGTTTTAGGACATCTTTAGACCCCAACATTTTGGCACCGTTGTCATGGAGAATGTCAAAGGTAGCATAGATTGTGCCTCTGGAGGATGAGGTATTGAAGATGAAAGGTAAGAACCTACGCAGGCAATAAGTAAGATGCTTATGCCAATGCCTACCTCTAGCTGATGCATTAAGAGGTTGCATAGGTGTTTTTATTTCTTGAATTTATTTTTGCATGAAGTCTGTATGACTAAGAAAAAAGATCTTGAAAAACCAAAACCCCCACCAAAAATTACCAAAGCCCAGGGCTCGATGCTCCGTGGGAGAAGAACTTTCATATAAGACATCATCTGAAAAGATGAATCTCAAGCTTCGGTTGGACCTAGGAAATGATCTACCTGAATCCCTCGGGAAGCATTCTCTCCAACTACAACTCACACTGAGATTCACAGCACAATTGAAGGGACTGAGAAAATCTTTCAAAGCACAAATCTTCCACCTCTCACCCCTTTAGAAGAGGGAAATTCTCGTAATCTAGAGGAAGGTGAAGGAGAAACCAGCGGGGTTTCCAAGTCAGATCCATCACCACCCCCTGATCCTGAATCTCTTGAAAAAGGAGAAGTCATACCTGAAATCCTAGATAGAGGGAGTGCAATCAAATCCCCTAGAGGCTTATATAATCAAACACCTCGAATAAAATACCCAGATCAAGAAATCCCTAAATATTTCTGGCACATTTTTTATTGAATGGAACAACCAAATCAACAACGTCCCCAGACTTCCACATTGGAATATCCGATAGTTGATCCAATTGCCAATGCCCCTATGAAGGAAATCCCCCTACAAAACCTGTCAACCTTTCATGGATTGAACTCAAAAGACCCGGACGCATTCTTATTTGAATTTGATGTCCTATGTAGAGGGTATGATTACACCTCTGAACCCCAAAATTTAAAATTGTTCCCCTCCACTCTGAAGGGAGCAGCTCTATGTTGGTTTATGGGATTAAGGGGCAGAACTATAAACTCATGGGATGAGATGAAACAAGCCTTCTTGACAAAATATTAGGATTATTGTAGAACCAGGGACTTAAAAGATGAAATCTTTCAAATGATTGCAAAATAAAATGAATCATTAGAAGAATATGATGAGAGATTTGAGTATAATTTACAAAGATCACCCTATGGTGCATTACCAGGTGAAGTACTTAAGGAAACTCTGATTAAGGGTATGAAACATGAATGGGTAGAAACATTGAATCTAATGGGAAAGGGTGGCATTTATCAAGAATCTTATGATAACATCATTCAATTGTGTATCAGGTGCTCACAAAGAAGCACACAGATCAGATCAGGAATGCAGACTTCCCTCACCAGACGTAACAATACTAAAAATGAGAGTGTCATGCAAGTTGAAGTTGGTAATCTCTTAAAAGATTTCAAAATAGATATTCTAAGCACTCTGACTACAAAATTGGATGTATTCAAGCCAAACAGGCAAAAAAAAAAAACATAACAAACTTTGGCCATATTTTTCCATAGATGCAGAAGAAAACATGGTCCAAGGGATTGCCCTTTATATGCGTTTCGGGTTTGCGCTATCTACACCAAGGATCATGAAACAGAGCAATGCCCATTGCTCCCTAGATTGAAATTTGTCTTTAGAGAAGACGAAGAAGAAACAGATCCATTATATATTATGGCTCAGTGTCGTTAATAGAAGAACCGACCTTCAAATATACTACAAGACCCTTCCTCTCTCTTTCCTGGACAGTATAATCAGTAGAAAAATTATGGTAATGCATGGCAAGGCCAACAATTTACTAATCAGAACTGCCAGCCCCACCAATACCCACCTTCAAATCCCACTTGGCCAAACTAGCCCACTGCAAATCCTGTCTGGAAGAATCAACCAACTGCAAACTCTACCTGGCCTAACTCACAGTATCCCACCTCATCCTGGCAAAATTCAAATAACCTCTACCCTTCAGAGTGGCCCAATACAACTACCCAAAACCCAAATTGGAACCAAAATTGGTAGCACCCCATGGGAGTAAACAATCAACCCATGGAAATGGCCCCTCAAACCCAACCCACATTGCAAGCTCCACTCCAACTGCCCCAAAACCCTCAATCACAATTGCACCCCCAATTACCAGCCCAACCTCACCCAAATCCTAATAATAGACCAGCTCATCTCGTCTAACTTATGGAGAACGACGAAGGAGAAACCAACTCAGTAGGGTGCAACAAACTCTGGTTGAGATAGGGGCATATGATCTCTCCTAAAGAAAATAAGATTTCTCAAGAGTAGGAGAATGACAAACAACCAACAATAATACCCTCAACTATGGTAATAATAGAAGAAATCAAGTAGGGGGGAAACATAGTCAAATTACATGATACTAATAAGGATGCAACTCCTTCCCCTCCATTCCCCGAAAGATTGACGATAGAAAAACCTGTTGAATATCCCAACTTTGACATTGTAGGGGAGCTCAAGAATTTATATGTCAAGATGCCACTCCTACAGGCACTACAAGATATTCCAATTTATGTGAAAACAATCAAGGAACTATGTTGAAGGAAGCCTGTTAGGAAGATAAAAAATTCATCATCGACAGTTCGCGTAGTAGGAGCCTTGTCTGATCTAATTCTTAGTAGACAAGAACCAATCAAATATGCAGATCTAGGGAATCCCATAGTAACAATTCAGATCCAGGGTTTTTCTTTTCCAAATGCACTAGTTGATTTGGGAGCAACCATCAACATCCTGACTATGGAAACCTGCAATACCTTGAGTTTTGACTCCTTCAAACCCACCGCAATTATGTTACAATTGGAAGATCGATCGGTGGTTCAACTAGTTGGAACATTACATGATATAGCCATCTCTGTCGACTCTTGGGAATATCTGACGGACTTCCTCATCGTCAACCCAAGAAATGGACTTGAAGGGCATCCATTGATACTAGGTAGACCATGGCTCGCAATAGCAAGTGCATACATAGGATGTCAAACGTGTAATATGACAATCGCTAGAGGGGGTATCACAAAGAATATCATCTTATATCCTCATGCCAAGCCAAGCCTAACTTTCGTATATACACAATTGCTACCACCATGATACCCAAAAAAGGATTTACGAGCCCCTCTTATGCTGGACGAAGCCCTCAAACTTAAAAACCATCTAGAGGATGTTGTAATTAGTGGTTTTAACAATAGCCCAGCCACTTTGAGCAACCCAACTTGCCAGATGCTCCAAATTTTTCTACACTGTGAAGCACAAGGAGACCTACTGGAAGATTTAATGGAACAACAAATTCCAACTACAGTTGTTCATAACAGCAAATCCGTCGAGATTGCACCAGGGAGGTCTCTAAACATCAATGCCAATTTAGATGAACAACAACAACAAAAGCTAATTCAAGTCCTCTCCAAATACCAGCAAGCTTTTTCATGGGAGTATTCTGATATGAAAGTATTGATCCACAACTCTACACACACCACATTTATATTGAAAAAGATGCTCGACCTATCTGATAGCCACAGAGAAGACTGAATCCCCATCTCAGGGATATTATTAAGGAAGAATTACAAAACTTGTTGGATGTATATTTTATATACCCTATCTCAGATAGTCGGTGGGTTTCCCCATTAGTAATCATCCCAGCGAAAAATTGGAAATGGAAGATCTATGTTGAACACATGTAACTTAACAAAGCCACTCAAAAGGATCTTTTCCCCTTACCTTTCATCAATCAGGTCCTAGATACTCTGGCAGGAAATATATTCTTTTCTTTTCTAGATGGGTTTAGTGGCTACAATCAGATCCAGATCGCCCCAAAAGATCAATATAAAACTACATTCACCTGCCCCTGGGGTACCTTTGCATAGAGAGTATTTCCCTTTGGACTATGTAACACTCCAGCCACATTCCAAAGGGCCATCCTGAGCATATTCAACGACCTGATCAATGAAGGGATTGAAGTCTACATGGATGACTTCACTCCTTATGGTGATGATTTCGACCAAGCACTGAATAATATGGAGAAGGTACTAGAATGATGCATTGCTACTAGGCTATGTCTAAGCCACGGAAAATGTCACATGATGATGACAGAAGGTGTGGTACTAGGGCATTATATTTCTGCAGAGGGAATTAGAGTAGATCCAACAAAAATAGAGGTAATTCTTAATATACCTACACCACACACATAAACAGAGGTACATAGTTTCCTTGGCTCTTTTGGATACTATCATAGATTTATGGAAAATTTTGCAAGAACTGCTACAGCTTTACATGCTCTGATTGGTAATGTGGAGTTTCAATGGTCTGGCAAGTGTGATGTGGCATTTGTAGGACTGATAAAGATGATATCAACAACACCGATGTTGAGGGGACCAAATTGGAAAATACCATTTCACATCTCTACCGATGCATCAGATATTGCCATAGGCACCATCCTTGGATAGGAATGACAAGAAACCTTACGCTATTTATTTCATTATAAATAATCTTACTCTAGCTAAACTTAATTACATAGTAACAGAAAAATAATTTTTAGTTGTTATACACGCCATCAATAAATTTCATTATTATATAACAGGTTATCCCTTTATTCCGTATACTGATCATTTTGCTATTAGATATCTAGCTAATAAATCAATTACTAATGGATGGGTCACTCGATGGTTATTACTATTGTAGGAATTTGACATCACCATCAAAGGTCGACCTGGGAGATAAAATCTCATTGCAGACTTCCTATCCCGCATACCCAAAACATATGACTCCATAATAGTTGAAGATCAATTTCCAGATGAGCATTTGTTTGTCGTTACCACAAAGCCACCTTGGTACACTGATGTGGCAAATTATCTGGCAGTGGGAAGATTACCAGAACATCTATCATCAAGGGAAAGAAAAATGATTGTCCAGCGTAGCACACGATTCACTTGGATAAGTGGATATCTCTTCCATATAGTAGATGATCTCCAAATCCGCAAATGTGTACAGGATGACGAAATCTACGACATACTAAAGGAAGGACATGACGAACCCTGTGCTGGGAATTTTTCATACTGCGGGACTGGACACAAAATTTTAAATATGGGTTACTATTGGCCCTCAATATTTAGAGATGCGAAGAAATACGTCCAGACCTGCGACAACTGTCAACGGATGGGAAAACTAGGTCAAGAAGATGAAATGCCCTTGAAAGAACAAATAGTCACAAATCCATTTGAAATATGGGCACTAGACTTCGTCATCCCCTTCGATCCAAAGTCAAATCAGAAGGCCTATATTCTAGTAGCTACGGACTACATGACTAAATGGGTAGAGGTAGAAGCCCTACCAAATGCAACATAAGAGGTAGTCATCAATTTTTTGTTCAAATTATTTGTACGCTATGGACTACCCAGGGAAGTATTCACTGATGGGGGGTCACAATTTACAGCTCATAAAATCACCACCACCCTTGAATATTATCATATTAAGCACATAGTTACTTCTCCATATCACCCACAGGAAAACAGGCAAGTAGAAAGCACAAATAAGGTTCTGGAGGCAATCTTGACAAAAACTGTCTCAACAAATCGACATAATTGGGCTATTGAACTTCGAAATTCCTTATGGGCTTATCGAACAACATGGAATAACACCACTGGATACTCTCCCTATCACCCAGTCTATGGAAAAGAACCCATCTTCCCAATGGAGATTGAGATTAAAACCCTAAGGATGGCCCAGGAAATTGGACTGGATCTAATAGTGGCACATAAATAGTACCTTCGGGAACTCAACAAATTGGATGAAGCATGCTTATCTACTTTGGAGCACACAGCTATTATTCAACAACAGAGAGCAGCCTGGCACGACAAGCATATCAAGAAGAAATCATTCAAGAAGGGTGATTAGGCGCTTCTCTACGACTCCAAATTTCACGATTTTCCTGGAAAGTTACAGACATAGTGGTTGGGACCATATGAAATTGAGGAATTTTTTGATAATGGCATGATCAATTTAAGAACCATCGATGGCTATGGATCTCCATTTCTAGTTAATGGGAACCGACTACGACTTTACCATCATCTTCCTTCAAAAGAATCTTTCTACCAGGAAGTAAGTAAAGATCCTATCGTTCAAATTTTGGCTGGCTGGGAAGGTAACCCAGCCACCCCAACTCCATAAATGATGAATTTTGTTGACACTATACATACTGTATATAGTTTTCATTTAGTATTATTTTTTCTTTTTCCTTTAATTTTTTTGAGATAGGGAGGATAATTGTAATCAACACAATTAGCACTCTTTTTTGTTGTGCACTCTTGTTTTATCTTATCACGTGGACCCAGTATTTCACAGAAAAATGAATATGTCATACTTTGCAGTAGTAATAGGGTAACCATAATGAAATCATGAAATCAACAGACCATCCCGTACTCGATTTTGAAATAAACTGACCCATAATAATTGAATGAATTTAGTTGATGACTAATCAACCTTAGGTTCAAACAAGAGAACAAATGTTTCCATGGGGAAGTTTCCAAAATCATCCATTGAGATGGTTAAAAATTGACGATTGTTGTTCATTTGAAAGGAACCACTGTTGTTCCTTCGTGTGATTATTGTTCATTTAAAAGGAACAATTGTTGTTCCTTCATGCGATTACTGCTCAATTTAAAGGGACAACTTATATCCCTTCTCGTGACTATTTTTCCTTATTGAGACTATTTTTCCTTCGCACGATTGATGTTCATTTAAAAGGAACAATTGTTGTTCCTTTGCACGATTGTTGTTCATTTAAAAGGAACAACTGTTGTTCCTTCACGCAATTACTTCTCAATTGAAAGGAACAACTACTATCCCTTCTCATGACTATTATTCCTTCTCGCGACTGTTGTTCCTTCTCATAACTTGTTGTTCCTTTAAAATAAACAGCTATTGCTTTTCCTGTGTTCATCCTTATTGTCGTTCCTTTCTGTCATTGTTGTTCAAACACTAGCTATTCCTTTGGGGTATGCCTTTCATCAAATAATTTTCACCAGCACTATTTTTAACTGTCATCACAATGATCTGTCATTATTTTGTGGATTATCTCCCATACCTTGTCAAATTGTTTTTGGATTAATCTCTTCAAAATATCTTAAACCTTGTTCATAATCATTCACCACCATAATTTGTTTATTTTTCCTATATACATACAAATATACCTGAAGGATATTTTTCCTTCATATTATAAAGAGTCTTAAGCACACTTTTACTTGGAATCTTTACACTTCCTTACACCATCTCTTACTCTTAAGGAGTAGATGATCCTCCCTTAATACACTTCTAAAATCAAAAGGAATAAAGATAAGTAATAAAAATTTTCCACAAAGAATAGGGGGTCTCATCACGAGCCAACATACCACGACCATAGGATACTAACCTAAGTGACATTCCCACTATGGCTACCACACCATGGAAATGGCCTTTGACATTTTTTCTTTTTGTCAAAGAACAAGAGGTCTCATCACGAGTTGGCTTGTTCACTTAAGTTACAATCTAGTGAGTGGCATTATCATCATCTGGCTACCAAACCAAGATAATGGTCTTTTTTGGGAAAAGACCTTCAACTATTTATTAAGGATACTGGCTCATCTATGGGTTAAAAGGAAACCCTGTCGAGGCTATGGACGCCTGCTGGAAATAGTGGCTCTGCCTGTGGTATGGAATTTTATCTCAAAAATGCCAAGTTTTTGTGTAACTCTAGATTTACTTTACTCAAATCATAAGGCTATCATATGAGTTATACTCAATAACTTGGGAAAAGTAACAATATTATGATGTGTGGAATATTATTTTTTTAATGAACAGATTTAATTTCTTTTTGGTTTGTTAATATATAAACATTTTTTAGCATTGGTATGATAAATTTGAAATTCCCATGAAAGAGTACTATCGTTTAATTATTTCCGATTTAAAGTGATTTTTGAAAATTATACATGATTAGTTCCCATCGGCAGTGGCAACACAATTATTACCTCTCACTAGAAATACCTACACTTATTACATTAACCTACGCTGACGGTCGAGGATGACCTATACATTAATGAGGGGAGTGGATGCTCGACACTCTTTCCGATAAGATGTAATGATTGTAATAAATGGAAAACCCACATTCTTATACATTTTTTGTTCGTTGATATTGTCTTTTTTTGGCAATTATTCCTCCAAGATGGTCTAACCAAATTTGCAACTAAGAATGATAGGCGTTCTTATTTTCTCACAGAGATATGGGTGGCCAAAGTGTGTGCAAGGAGCCAACATTACTACAGGTAATAGAGAAGGCAATATAAATCCTACATCACTTAGGGTGGATGGATTACTTCAACTGTTTGCAAGGGTCTGATACAAACATCACGCTTGAATTCTTTTAGAATTTGTAGGGAGAAATCTCCATAGTTCATGACATACAAATTCTAGTTACTACGGAAATCATAGCAGAGGTTACATGTCTCCATAACATGGGCATTCAATGGAAAGGAAGATATACAATGCTCAAGGAAGATGTAGAATCTTTTGTAGACCCTGGAGAACAATTGGACAAAAAGGGAAAGGGACTTAACCCCAACACCCTCAGCGAACCATGGAAAGAACTGGCAGGGGTAATTCAGAGGTAGATGACCTACGATGGATGATACGATGTAATTCAACCACACCACCTCAAATTGCTAGCGGCACTCAAACAAAGGTTAGTAATCAATCTACCTTTCTTCATAAATGCCATGTTACATGAGGTTTCCTTAAGAACACAGAAGTCCAAGGATCATGTTATTGTTATCATCCATCATGGATTAATTAAATTGATAGTAAGTAAGGCACTGAGTCAAACCCAATTGACTTGGGATAATCTTATTGGGGCCAATAAACCTATACAACTAGAACAACCCAAATTATGTCATGAAAACCCATTATAGGAAACTGAAGAGATATAAGGAGAGGAGGACACTACCCAAATAGAAGTTTTTCCTCCTCAACTTGAATTTGAGGCAGATCCTATTCAAATGACATAGGTTTAGACTTCAAGGACAGAGGCTCAGACCTCACATACAAAGGCTCAAACCCCACAAGAAGGGCCACTAACCAGAAAGAGAAAAAGATAAATGGATTCTCCTAAAACCCCCTTTGAGAGAAGGAGGAGAAACATACAAATAGGAAACCCTGAAGAAATTCAGAACACAGCAAAGCAGCCCTTACAGGAAAATGACCAGGGTATTGAGCATACAAAACAAACTTCATAGGGAAATAGTCAAGAAGACACCCAGCTAGCATCATAGCATATGACAAAAAAATTCTTGAAAAGCTATGAAGAAGAAATAGCTCAGTTTTTAGGGAGCCTAGGAGCCTCAATTGACAGAGCTAAATCAAAAGGATATCAAGAACGAGCCTCTTCTTCAAATCCTGCTGAAAATTTCCCTGATATCAAAATGTCATTTCCTGAGGACACAACATATGAAGAACCCCATCATGAGGCAAGAATCCCTCTTGAATATACATATCACTTGGAAGGAACAGAAGAACAACTACCTACTGATGAGAATAAAGAAGACCTTCTGACTCCTCACAAACAGAAAGCAGGCAAAAGCCATAAAAAATTAGAAAGATGAAAAAGGAGAACAAACTGTTAAAGAGAAAGGTTAAAAATGTTGAAGCATCAAAACTAAAGGTTGGAAAACTCAGATGAATTATTAAAGAATTGAGGAATAAGTTAGAACAAGCAGATAAGGCCCACCAAAGAAAGAAAAACAAAAATTCTAGAGTGTTGGGGAGAAACCCTCTTCCTAAAAGAACAATCACTACAAACTCTATGGGAACACAGACAGACCCTGAAGAGATAACAATAGAGGATGAAACAAATCAGAATGAGGAGGAAATTCCTTCAAAAAATGTTGATGCTGAGGTACAAACAGATACCCTAGTCTCAGAGTAAATACCTCAATCCCTCAAATAAGACTCCAACATTAGGATATTGGAGGAAGAATTGATACACTCCCAATAGAGCTTGATTCAAAGTAGTAATGAATTGACAACTATGGTAGAACATCTAGCATTCCAATATCAGGAATAGAATGCCATCATTGATAGACTGGAAACAAAGCTTATACAAGCTCAGCAAGCATTAGCTCAATCTAGAGATGAGATAGGAACTATAGAAGAATATCGAGCAACTCAGTCTCGAGAACAGGATGTTGTTATTGATAGGCTAAATGTTGAGATGGTACAATCTCAACAAGCCTTAACTCAATCCAGAGAAGAAATGATCACTAGGACTGAACATCAAAAGGTTGTTAAAAAACTAAAGGATATGTCAGCAACAAAGAGTGAAACATATGTTGAGCTCACCAAAGCCCAAGAAATTGTTAAGAAAATGAAAAGCCAATTTGAAAAATCTTTGGAGAAAATCAAGGAGATTTGTGATGTTTACTCTGATGCAATTAATTGTAGAGCCTCTGCCACCAATTATACCCTATTCTTGCTGGAACATTACCTATTGTTAAGGGTAAAAGCCATCAGAGTAGGTAAGCCGATTACATTTTCCACTGTCCCTGAGTTCATTTCATGTTTTAGAGAGCAGGAAGAAAAGGTGCAGTATTTTCTATGTGAATTATACTTCCATAATTTCATTTTGGAAGATGACAGGAAAAATAACCTTGGTCCCTTTATTGGAGACATTCAGTTCCATGCATTCTTTTCCTTTACTAAAAACCAAGTTAGATGGGGCAAGGCCCACAAGAATTTTATAAAGAGAGAAACGGGGTTAGATCTCTGGATCAGAGGATAACCTCTCAAGTCCTTTCCATCCATTATGCAACATATAAC
>JASDQU010211889.1:0-15566 GCA_032191745.1 Picea mariana | reverse complement strand
ACTTAGACATACAATTTTTTGGTTCTGAACAATGTTGATCTGTTCTCATGTTCTTCAATCAAGTGCGCTATCCTCTTAGTCATGAAATATTTTAATTCTTGCTTTTTTTGTTCTAAGACTTCTTTTTATTTTCTTCTAGCCTAATCTTTCTCAATCCAAGTTTTTCCTAGTAATATAGAAAATGGGGCGTCGTTCTCAATAAATTTAACAACCTCAAAATCTTCCTCTGTCGTAGTTCCATGAGCACTCATAGATATCTAGGTGAGTCTTCCACATAGGGTTATCAAATTTTCTCTAAATAATTCTATTCCTCTTAATGAAGGAATCATAGCAGGCTTTCCCAAAATTTCCCAAGTTCTTTCTATCATGATATTCACCTATGTTTCCTCATCCGGAACACAGTCAATGTCGAAGTTTCCTATTCTTGTTTCTATGCATTCTTTTTCTTTGAATGTCTCTGATAAGTTGATATTTCTGTGACCATTTAGGGTGTATTTCATTTGTAGCAATACATTCTCTGTTTCTTTCTGGGGTTCTACCATAGTCTTAGTTTATTGATATTCCTCAGGGTTTTCTTGTCTCATATTCATTCTTTCAACTTTATCAATCATTCTAGGGCAATCCAAAACTTCATGATCCATAGATTGACAACAAAGACAACTAGGTCTTTTACCAGGGAATTCCTTAGCAAGATGTCCCGTTCTTCTGCAATTATAACAAAGGCT
The DNA here is from genome assembly GCA_032191745.1 of Picea mariana. Classification (NCBI taxonomy): domain Eukaryota; kingdom Viridiplantae; phylum Streptophyta; class Pinopsida; order Pinales; family Pinaceae; genus Picea; species Picea mariana. The sequence continues at coordinate 14,841 of JASDQU010211889.1, read as the reverse complement.
TAATCTTCTTTTTCTTTGAAATGATCCCCAACCTTTCCTGTACTGCACACTAGGATCATAGTAGCTAACCTGCAAAAAATTCTTTTTAGGGTCCTGCATCCATTTGTTAGTCAAAACATTCTTTCTATGCATGGGAATAACATATCTTTCATTATTTCTATTAGATCTACTCATATCAAACCTTCTTTCATCTAGTTGTGCCCTATTTTTCAAGCTAGGACAAAATGTATCAAACATACCTAGATCCATACTTTTGAAACAAAAATTTCCAATTATCTTACCTTTTTCAATCAAAACTTTTCATTGTTCTTACCTTTAATAAAGAAAAAATATTTAAGATCTTACCTCTTTTCTTCAGATCTGACTTTTCTTCTTAGCACAGAGCTTCACAAGTCAAGTAGACTACTGCGCACTAAAGCAATAGATCTATGCATAGATATTTCTCTTCTTAAGTTCCCAACAATCACAATTTCAGGTCCCGGCAATAGAACCATTTGTTGGCATAGGGGCAGACCGAGGGTTCAACGCTACAAAAACGCACAAAAAAACCCTAACTACCAGCCTTTTCGACAGCACCTGTGAAAAAGATGAAGTCTCACCCGAGGTATAGGCAGGGGTGGTTGCAGGACTCAGATGTCTGCAACCTTAGCTGGGACATCGATCTGTGATTACAACAACTTAATAGAGCACTTAGCAGTTATAGTTCACAGTATTCACTTCATAGAGAAAACCCTAATTACAGAGAAGCGATATCCCGTGATCTCTGCTTTGACTTGCGCTCCTCCTTCGACATCCCGTCGAAGCCCCAAAAGTCGTTCAAACATGACCAAGGATCCTCGAAACTTAGTCAAGGGCCAACACATTCAACATTTTCATGCTTGAGAATTGGAATACCTTTACCATTTCTTTCTTCTGAAGTAACATCAAATCATGATAATTTAGCTGGCCATAGATTTGATTCCATAGCTCTTTCAGTGACATTGATATTGATGCCAACACTTGATAACCCTTCCTTGTTACATCGAGCTTCTACAATCCTCCAACTCTCATTCTTGTTGCTACAACTTTGTAGCGATCTTATATATCTTTCACAAAACATCAAGATTTATCAAGTTCAACTTTTAAATCTTGATCCACAATAGTGGAAATTGAAATTAATTTTTTCTTAATTCCAGTAATGTACATCACATTTTGAATTTGTTTCCCCTGGATATTAGGAAAAATCACATATGTATCTCCATAACCTTTTATTTGATGTGATCTATCATCTCCTAGATAGATATTAGCACCATTATTGTTTTCATGATATGTATCAAACCAATCCCTATTACATGACATATGAATTGAAGCACCATAATCAATGAACCATACATTGTCATCATTGGTTTTAGTAGATAAGGAAGCATTAGAAATAAAGAACCTCCATTTTTTGAAATCACTCACTGTGGCATCTCTATCAACAAAATTTCTTGAATGCCTTCTATATTTAGATTCATCAAATTTCCTTTTCAAACAGTCCTTAGAAAAATGACCAGACTTACCACAATAGTAGCATCCACCATTCCTTTTTACCATGGAATTTTTCCTTGGTGGTGCCATGCTTTGCTATGAGTTGGCATATGTCTTTCCTCCTTTGCTTCTTTCCCATGGATTTTCTTTGATTAGTTGTTTCCCTTTGGCTACTAATGCCAAATATGAACTTTGAGACATATTATTAAGACTCTTTCTTCGTTCTTCCTCTTGCAACAAAATACATGTTAATTCATCAAATGTAGGTGATTTTTCTCTAGCTACAATACTAGTGATAAACATTGCAGTAGTCTAAACGTTCTACCTTTTGGTTGTTTTCCGACTCCGTTTGATTTTGTCAGAAATTTGGTGATGAATGGTTGGATCTGCATATTTGAGTGGCTAAGTTTGTATAATCCGAGTGCCCTAGGGGTTTTTCAACATGATGAATCCATTTATGTATTCATAAATGCCATTTAAACAACAAAAAATATAGATTTTGTCCAAATTTACATGGTTGGATTCCGGCCAAAAAATCCAAAAGGTAGATTGTTTAGCCGACTCCATAAACATTTGATAATCATCTAACATGTCATTCAATGTAACAATAACTAAATCAATACTAGAAATATTTTAACTAATATCGCCAAGCTTATTTTTATGTTCTTTGATTCTAGAAATAAAGTTACCGATACTTTTATTTTCCTCCATTCTAATTGACAGTAGTTTTCTTTTTAAAAATAACACTTGGTTTGTATTTATTGTTTGATATATATCTTTAAGCTTCTTTCATTTTTCATTGGATGTTTTCCAGTCCCTAATATGTAGAATAATGTTGTCCTTCATGGACATTCTGAAGAGCACCTTCACTTTGGTCTCTTGTCGCTCCCAATCCTGAATTGAGGCTGTTGTGGTTGAGGGGGATTTTGGCTTGACTTCATCACCAAACGCAATTGACTAGAAATTATAGCCTTCCATGAATGTTTTCATATTAACTTTCCATTTGGAATAATTTTCCCCATCTAGATTTGTTGACTCATTTAGATATGATTTTGCTAATGTATTTTCCATAATTATGCTTCCAACTTCAAATCAATCAACAAAATTTCTGCGAACAAAGAAAATTCACCTTCCTTACTAGCTGCTATATCTTTGAGGAAATGATTCTTTCTAGTTAGATTTCGTTTCTAGGAAGCAACATGGAGCACAATGTCAACCTTCTCAATTATAACTCCTCCAACAATGATAGATTAAGATCATGCTATGGCAACTTAGTGATTAAAGTGATTAAAGTGTTGAATTGATGCATATGACCTCTTCATGCTATGGACGCTCAATGCCCATCTCTCCAGACTCATACAATGAATACTCCACTCAACTACACTAGGGTGACAACACTAGTGTCTTCAATCAATGAAAAAAATTAATTGAAAACATGTAAACAGCAAATTGATCCTCAACAAATTTAGGCAATTCTTCCAGCAACACATTTCTTTCTTTCTGTGTGGGCTCCTCATCCTTCATGAAGATTCTCCTCTTCTACTACAAGAGATTCCTCTTTCAACAAATGGATAAAAAATGACCCCTCTAGCAACAAATGTGTGTGTGCTCTGATCCTTCTACCAACAAATTCACTACACAGGTTCTCAACCCTCCTCTATGGTTGTACACTCTCCAAGAGGTGGCAACAAACACCAAACAATGGTTTCTCTTACAACGGATGAATTTCTTACAATGACTCCGACACCAAAATAGAAAACACAACAAGCACATGAAAAAGAAGAGATGAGACTGATTGTCTCATTCACACACTTCAATTTCCATGGAAATTCTTTAAATACATATAACAATCCAGACAACTCAACCACTTCCACAGAAATAAGATATGATAGAAATCACATACTAAACCTAGATATTCTCATTTTTTTTTTTAGTTATAACTATATTCTAACTTAGACATTTCTCAGTTATTCCTAACAAGACTTGTGAATATAGGTATTGGATAAGGATAAGTAGCCACTCCATGTCATCCTATTGTCCCTATCAACTTTTATTATGGGCAAATACTAGCCATTAAGCTTTTATTATGTGCAGGCGCTATCCACTACGTGACTTATCAACTTGTTAGTAATGTAATTGAATATTAGTTCAACCTTTTAAATCTCAAGGATCTCAAAATTGGTTTCACAAGAAAAGTTACATGAAGAAAAGTTACATGACTATTAGTGAGGAGAAAATTATTTTTTTCTGGCTTTAATAAGATAGTGTCACTTCGGTAACCCATTAAAATTGTGGCGTGTGGTCTAGGTCTTGCGAAGCCCTATTAGGTTTCAATGAGTTACACCCAAGTCCATTAAGACAAAGTGAATATAGTTGTCTAAGGGTAACTAAGCCATTTCAAAAAGGTTTGGGTCTACCCAACAAGTCTACTTAAACTAAACCTATGACTACAATGCTCATTCAATGAAACCTTTTGAAACAAGTGAGGCTACAGAGAAGCGAGTCCTTACCTTCAGGGAAGACCTGGAATGGCTGAGTTGATTACTCTAGTGCTGGAAGAGATGTTATTGGCTGAATTGATTGCTTTAGTGACTTTCAATCTTGGTTGATGTATTCATGCCAAATATTAAACGTAGGCGGTACTGTGGCCAATTTTAGCTATACTGTAGTATATTCTGTGTGGTTATTGATGTATTTATGGCAAATATTAAACATAGGGGGGTGTTGTAGGCAGTTTTGGCAGTGCCATCCTCTTACAATATTAACTCTCATCTTTCTTTCTTTGTCATTCATTTATTATTCATATGCTAAGCTGGCTGGGGAATTCAATATAAGTTGTCAAAAAGATCTATTGAAGTTACAGACAGAACCAAATAATTATGGAGGGTAATCGAAATGTATGTGAAGAAGACTCAGACTATGACTCTACATCACGTAGAGTTGTTCAAGATGAGGATCAGAATGCTTCCACCCAAAATATTGCCAGAAAAAGAACAACAAAAACAAAAGACAAATCAACATTCCATGGCCACCAAGTTTTGAAGTACAATAATTATTCCATCAAAGTCATTAATATTTAGAGAGATGAAAAATTACGCGCCTTGTGACTAAGTGAGTAGCTAGGGTTAAAATTAATTTCCACATGTCTCATTATAACTTTAATAAATAACATTTTTTCAACTCATCAATCATTATAAATATAAGTTTAATAAATAACCTTTTTTCAATGCATCAATAAGACACACTTTATTCTGCATCAGTAAGACACATTTTATTCCATAGCTTATGGACTAGGTGTATGCATTGCATGTAGCTGCCTCCACTTGGTATACATGCATTATGCCCATGCATCAACCTACACTTGGCTTTCAGGACTAAGAATATTTGTGCGCTATCGAAACACAGATCCTAAAGATCGAGGGGTGGCATCTCTTCCATATCAATAGAGAACCCATTTCAGATCTGGATTGGATCCATTTGGCAATACATGTCCATGGCCTATGGGAGAACCTATTCTAAGGCCATAGATTTTCATAGATCCAGATCCCTCCATTTAGGAAATAGTCCGAGAGTCAACATCCCGTCTTCTTCCTGTCAGTTTCCACAAAAAATTAGCAGCCATGAGCAATGAAAATTAGTTGAATGAAGAAATTCAAGGTGCTAAAGAAACAACCCAAACCATGCATATTGTGATGTCGAAATTACAAGTGGGTGATGCAAATGCTGATGTTGATAGGGACGTGACGGAATCAAGCATCATAATTACTTGACTAAAAGGATTTAAACCACTCTAGGTCACCTGCAATTCAAGAAACCCAATTGAGTTCAAAATAAAAGAGAACCCTCATATGACAAGGCTAGTGAAGGAACCTTGGTTCGAAAAAACCTTGTTCTGTTCGCCCTCTACCCCCGGGGATGACTGTAAGAGGCAGAGATGCGACTCACTGGACTAAACGACCAACAAACACTGCGAACTAAAGCTTCTGGTGTTCACTTATATGGAGAATGGAACTCCGGGGAAAATTCTGTATATGGAGAATGGAACTCTGGGGCAAATTTTGCATGGAGATAAATCCAAGAATCTGCAGTGGTGCAATCGGTAGGAGATCGTGGAAGGGATAGCTCATGCTTTGGCTTACCTTCATCACTACTGCAGTTTGCCCGTCATCCATCGCGACATATCTTGCAATAACGTGTTGCTCGGCTCGACATTCCGAGATTGCATCTCTGACTTCGGCATCGCCAAGCTCCTCGACACCCACATTTCCAACTGGAGTAAAGTTGCAGGCTCCTTTGGATACATGTCCCCTAGTAATAATAGCCATCACAAGATTCCTCTTCTTTTCATTCGCATATAATTATTGTATTTACATTCTAAAATATTTGTTTGAACTTTGAATGAATGTGTAGAATTGGGTTATACAATGAAAGCAACGAAGAAGTGGGATGTGCTTAGCTTTGGAATGTTGGTATTGGAAGTGATAAGCGGAAGGAATCCAGTGGGGGAAGAGAGACTATGATTGATGTAGGTCTATCTCGATTATGGAGATGTGGTGATTGATGCAGGTCTATCTCGATTATGCTAGAGACTATTTGGATTGTGGCAGAGAGAAAGGCGATGTGTTCACTCCATTTTTAGCAACAAAGGAGATAGGAGTAATCTATACTGTGCATGGGCAAAGGAATAAGCTTTAGGAATAAGCTATACTATGCATGGGCATAGGAATAATATTTAGGAATAAGCGAGTCCTTGAGATCAAGGAAATAGAAAAGATTAGACACCTAGAGATTGGCAACACATTGGTAGTTTGTATGAATGAAAGGTGGTGCATTCAACTATTGAACACTTGTTGACTTGCCTATTCATAGCTCTAGCATGCACAATCAAGAATAACATTTAATGTTAGGGAACTAATGCTAAGGTGAGATCTATCATTAATTCACTTCACTATCTGTAATGTAAATATATCTCCTCTTTAATAACTTTGAAACCAAGGAAATTACCCTTCGCCTCGATATGAGGTCAAATAAGAGGTAAAAGTTTCATATTGGAGGATTTGGAATGTTTTTTATTGGAAGATATAAATCGCTTCAATTCCATAACTTAGGATAGAAAGGTTAAACGTGTCTTGGACTATGTGCTGAAGTAATGTAAGAGTAAAAACCGTTTACTATATTGCTTAAAGGCAGGGACTAATAACTTCAAAAAAGGTGTGATGTATGTTTTGAGAAATAATATCATTGCAAAAGTGTTGGTAAGAGAAGTTAAATAAAATACGTTAATGTTCACATGTACGTCATTGTTTAACATTTATGACTATAAAAGTGTAGATAGAATAATTAAGATAGTGAATTTAATGTGTCTCTAATTTATTTAATAAGTTAAAATAAAACAATCTAACAAATTGCTCACACGCTACATGAAAAATAGGGGAGGTATCATTTTTTGTTCTACTTTAATGGATTTTATAGAAAAATCACTTAAGTGGAGGTTTTGATTTTGGTGTACCTAAAAATAGTTAGATGCACCACTACTTTATGTTAGCATACACAGAGATAAGGTCTCCCTCAAATATACTCTTAGTCTTGGAAACCCCCAAATATATTGTTAAAGGTGTTTGCAATATGTACAAAACTTTTCTTTAGGGAGATAACAAGGAGCATGTAATACTCTAGTTTGATTCTCAGATTGTAAATATATTGTATATATGATACTTAGGTTGGCGAGCCGATATATTCGGGCCAAAGTGCCTGGAAATATGATCAAAGGTCAGAGAGTCTATGTTATAAATTGCACATATGCACTAATTAATAAAAAATAACACCACGATTGTAGACCAAGAGACGAAAATAGTATGGGGGGATAGACTTCACAAGTGAGAAAGGGGGCTAAGGGCTAGGTAAAGGGAGCTTAAGCCAAGTAAAATAAACAAATATAGTATAACAATAATAATAATAATAATAATAATAATATATTTTTAAGGTCACGACCAAGCCAGACACTAATTTGGTGTATGAGACCCCCTTGTTTGTGGGACAAGAGACCCTCTCCACGCAACGATTTGACTGGTAAAGTCTACAGAGGTATAATAATTCCCTAGACCTTTATATTATTATATTATATAATAATATAATGTAAAAATGACATATGCATATTTAAAGGGGGAATTTGGTTTAATTTCTCTATTCATTTTCACTCATTCTCTCCTACCATCTGTATGTTCCTGCATCCACCATTCATACCTGTACTTGGAAGCTTTGACACGTGATTCTACTGGTGTAGTCCTTAGAGGTTTGCGCTGAAGAGGCGGGTTGTCAGGCCCGTGTGTTATTGAAGAGGTAGGTTTCCATGCCCATGTGCTATTGAAGATGCGGGTTGTCAGGCCCATGAGCATTCTCCACAGGTGAGGGAACTGTTGGGAATGTTCCCTGGGTGGGCTGGGCAATACATACATGGCTCAGAGACTTCCTACCCACCCCGTTGTTGAATCCCCCAAAAGGGAAATGTTGTAGGCTAGTTGCAGCAGTTGGCACCTTGACCTGAGCTTTTACTGGTTATGGACCATGGCTGGCTTAGGAAGCCTTTACCCTAGTAGAGTCATAGCCCCAGCTCAGGGGTGATCCACTACCAAGAGTTTATCAACAGTGAGGTCTAATGCTAGGTGGAATGTCATAGGTCTATAGGCAATCAGTGGATTTTTAAGAGATAAGTACTATGTTCCTGTGTTTATGTTAAATGCTTTGTTGTATGGTTTATGTTATGAATTATGTAGTGATTTTGTTATGGATTTGTATGTCAATTGACACGTTTGATTTAAATGTGGATGTTGTGGTGAATGTGAGAGGGAATTTAGAGAAATTCCCCAGTGCCCCTCCATCCTAGTAGACACCGGGGTGGCCGAGCACACTACACAGTGGTATCAGAGCCCAGTTACAACACCAGAATTATAGGATAAAAACATAGTGTCACTTCATGGTTTTGGCTTCGTGTCTAGGAGCACGGGGAGTAGCTCAACAATAGAATCATGAGCTTTTAGATTAGTAATAGTCTAAACGTTCTACCTTTTGGCTGTTTTCAGGCGACTTTTTCTGTTTGATTTTACTCGAAATCTGGTGAGGAATGGTTGGATATGCATATTTGAGTGGCTAAATTTGTATAATCTGAGTGCCTCAGGGACTTTTTAGCATGCTGAATCCATTTATGCATTCAAATATACAATTTAAATAACATGAAATAGCGATTTTGTCCAGATTTACATTGTCGGATTTCGACCAAAAAAACCCAAAAAGTGGAATGTTTAGCCAACACCTTTAGACTATAACGATAACGACAAAGAGAGTAACAACATAGATGAGGAAATTGGAAATCCAATTTACATCACCGGTAAAAAGGGGAGATGAAAACAAGGGTTTGAGCACGACATTTCTTAAACGAAGATACAAGGAAACGGGTAAAAATGAAGATGTTAGCGAATTGTTCGAATAAATGCATGAACAAACTGTTGTGATTTGGAATTCAATGATTACAAGGGTATGGTTAGAATGGAAGAGTTGAAGTTGCATGTGATTTATTTGAAAAATGTCAAAAAAAAAAAAAACTGTGTTTTCATGGAATGTAATTATTAGTCTATACCTCAAGCAGACTATTTGAAGAAGCGATTAAGCTACATGAACAAATGGAGCGGTTAGGAGTGCAACTATATAAGTTTATTTCGCCACGTGTCTTTAAGATTTGTGGTGGGTTATCTGTTGGAAAAATAATGGTGAATCTGTTAGTTAGGAAACTCCGATTGTATTTGTATTTAGGACTTAGATCTTATTTTTTAGGAGTATGTTCTAACTCCATGTTTGATGTATTTTTTTATATTTATGACTGATTAATATGAAGCGTGTGGCATTGCTTAAGTTGCCTTTGGGCTCAGCTTAGGGTGCCTCACCTCTTAGGAGTTGGTCTTATTTTCATTTTTATGTTGAAAGGCATACACCTATTGACCATGGACACATTTAATAGGTTTTTAGTGTTTAATCAGTTTTGTATGGACAAAATTAAATATTGATGGAATATTCTTAGTAGTCCCAATAAATCAATGGTTGTGATTTCAGCCACTAACTTCCCCACTATTATAAAGACATCAGTTTACATGTTTATTTTTTTACTTTTCAAGTTCTGGACAAACAGCCTCCTTCCAACCAACTCCTTCTGTCCACCTCTGGACCGTTTCTCTTTCCCAGCGATTCAAGTTTTGCAAGCCGTACTTTCGGCCTTCACCAGCCACAAATTTGTGGCTGTGCTAGTCTAAATTGATATCAGAGCCGTGTAGACAGGCCTGTGGATAGACAGTGTCACCGTTACTGAAGAAAGGAGGTTTTTGTTGAAGGTGGAGCCAGGCGTAAGAGAGAGGAGGACATGGGTGTTGTTTGTATGCGACTCAGTGTGTATTGAACTCAGAGCTTGGTTAGAGGATGGGTAAAGGATCCGTCTGTTGGAGCATGTGGACGTAATCCGCCTATAGAGAGAGTCATGCTCGAGATTCCATTGACTGACAGTTGTTGGACGTGGCGCCACGCTGCTGGAGGAGAGTCGTCAGGCTGGTTGTGAAGAGGTAGAGCCACCGATCACTGTTGTTGTTATGGTTTGATTTCTCTGTTAATGTATTTGTGTTTGTTGCACATGAGCGCCTGAGATCTATTGGGAACGAGGTCTGGTGAGATCGTGGACGTGAAGAATCTCACCGTGGGAAAGAATGATTGATGTGGTAAGAACGTGGAGGAGTCGACCATAGTGAAATCGCTGTCATTCGCTGGAAAATGTGACATCTGATCTGTGTGACGATCTTTTGTTGTAGATACGTTGTCAAGGAGTCGACCATAGTGAAATCGTCGACTGCAGAGCTTTTTGGAGCTGCCACATAAAAATAGAGAGCCGCAACATTGCAGCCCGCATTGGAGGAGAAGGCATTGTGTTGCCCTCATGGAGAAGAATCCATTGGAGGATGGTGGGTAGAATGGGACTCACCATCTAGTGCCACATGTAGAGGGCACTGGTATTTTTGCTGATATCCAATTGAATTTTCTCTTACAATTCTCGATTTCATCTGTCGATCCCTATTCAGAATTATTTCCATCAAAAGGTAATATTGGCATAGAGTTCACTATATTGGCAGGAGCTACACACTTAACATTTTCCAGCTGAACAAGAGACTCATATGACATGTTAACAGTTCCTTACTTGTTATATTCAATGCTCCCTGATTATGGAGGAGGATCTTCCAATGATAATGAAAGAGATAATGCCATTTTAAAGATCAAAATCACCACAGTTTTTCATTTCTCGGCTGAATTGCATGGAATGAAAGTTAATCCTGTTAATAATATTCTAAATGATGAGATAAGTTTGAGTTATTTCGGTTATTTCTGCGAGCACGCCTCCTGTTACCGAATCTTGGGGCCATTCCCACAACAATCTATTGGAAATCAGACGCTAAGAATCGCCATTGAATTTGTTGCGAGGAGAAACCTGCGTTAAACGTAAGAAGTATGAATATTGGTATTTTGTGTTATCAGGATGCATGAGAGATTGTTTGATCTTGGCGATCCGCATGATTTCTATCCGCTATAAAAAAATAAAAATAAAGCAGGAGTCATCGTCGCTACAGAAACCTAGAGGAGAGTGTCGTGAAGTTTTGTTTCCATGCAGAATTATATTCAAGCCAGAACAGTCCAATGTTAATTCCCAAGTGAGAACCATTGAACCCAAGGACCTATGTAAAGGAGTCTTCCTGCAAACATACACTATCAGGAACAGTGAGGACGAGGAGGTTGCTTCCTAGAAGGGTCAACTTTGTTTGTTGAAGAGGATGTGACGGTCAGTCCTTGATTGTTGCTGAGGAGAGATCATTGCATGAAGAGGATGTGACGGTCAGTCCTTGATTGTTGCTGAGGAGAGATCATTGCATGGAGGTTTTATAGCGAAGTGAGTACGCATTCCTTCGGAATTACACAACCTCCAATCTAAGAAAGAGAAGGAAGAAGATACAAGGAGAATGCACCATTTGTAAGCAAAGGAAAATTAGACAGCTCCAGAGAGAGCTGAAACAGATGAAGAGAACGAATTAACAGGAAGAGTCATTGTATTTTTCAGATCAGTATGATGTGTTTCTAGTTGCAGATGAAGAAACCATGCTTGAGGACCAGAATGCAGTGTTGACTAGATCAATGAAGAATTTGATGAAATATATGAAATAGTGATGCCAAATTTTCCATTCTTCTCGGGTATAAATTATGAACATTGGGCAACTGAAATAAAAAAATCACTATGGTTAGTAGATTTATTGAATTATGATCAAGAATGTCGTGTCAATTTCTATGATAAGAGAATAGGTGCAATAGCATTACAAATTATTATATCAACAGTGGATGAAAACATTTTGTCTGGTATTTTGGGTGAATTTGGTGAAATACCTAGTGAAAAAATATTTTGGGATATTCTTGAAATGAAGTACAATATGAAGTGGAGTGAGAATGTTGAAGTTGATGAAAGTATTGTTGTTGAAAATGGTGATTGTGTCTACAGTCTCGTAAATGGAAAATAGACTGAAAATGACATTATTGAAGTTGCAATGATTAATGAAGAAAGTGACACTAAAATAACATTTAGTGATTTGGTGAATTCAACTGAGATTGATAATGGAGATGAATGTATAACTGCCAATGAACCCCTGGGCAAATCTTTGATAAATTTAATTAAATATGATGATGAAAAGTTTTCAAGTGAATGCTGGTTCCATATGTTGCAGGAGAAGAAACTCATAGATGATTTGTTAAGTGGAAAAGTAACCATGCTTACAGATAGGTGGATGAAACTACAATAGGGAAGAAAGATGAAGAAAGGAAAGTTCTCTTAGGAGAGAAAAATGAAAAGAACCTGTATGGTTCTTCCTATGATTTTTCATATGATTGTAACAATGTTTTTGAGTGTGCAGGTTTGCAAGACAACATTTCAATTTCAAATGAAGAAAACATGGAAGAAAATTAAGAAATTGAGGAAACAAATATTGAGTCAAATTTTATGGTGTGGATCTCGGAAGAAATCGAGTATTATTATGAATTGATGTTGCAATAGTGCATTGAGAAAGACATTGATAATTGTATCCGGAAAGGGAAACAACCCAATTATGAGAAGTTGGAAGAGTTTGCAAGCATTAAAGACAAATGCTTCCAAGAACCTATAGAGGTGTTGAGGACAAAGACCAATAGTCAAAATGAAGAAGAACAAAGCCAAGATGAAAGTAAAACAGAACAGAGTCAAGATGAAACATATTTGGAGAAACAAGCCAAGGAAGAAGCTCCATCTCCATCACTATCTGACAACAAGAAAGGTCAAGATGAAATTGTTAGAGTCAAGTTGTAAGCCTAGCTGAGACTAAGACCAACATGCATGTTACTTGTGTTAGGCATTTGTATTATAGAAAATCCATTTCTCCATTAAGGGGGAGTGTTGGAGAAATAATGGAGAATCTATTGGTTAGGCAACTCTAATACTGTTTGTATTTAGGAATTAGATCTTATTTCCTAGGAGTCTGTTCTAACTCCATGCTTGATGTATTTCTTTATATTCATGACTGATTAATATGTAGTGTGTGGCATTGCTTAGGCTGCCTCTAGTCTTAGCCTACCTCACCTTTGAGGAGCTGGTCTCATTTCCATTTTCTAAGTTTATCTGCACTCAATGTAGAGAAGGCCATTCATGATTATTTCAAAAGAAATGGGTTTGAATTTGATGTTTATATGGGCAATGCCCATGTGACATTGTATGCCAATGTGGAAGTATAAAAATGCACTCCAATTGTTTGACAAAATATATCAGAGGGATGTTGTGTCATGGAATTCTATGATTGGAGGTTATGTGGAGAAGGGATTTTGTAGGGAAGTCTTGGAGCTTTTTCATCAAATGGAAAAGGTGGGCATGGAGCCCGCCCCTTTCAATTTTGCAAGTGTGTGCTGAGTTAGCTAATAATATGGAACAAGGGAAGGAGATCCATTATGAAGTTAGGAGGAGAGGATTGGAGTCTGATAATCTAGCGGGGAACGTGATTGTTGTGATGTATTCTAAGTGCTTTTGTATGGAATATGCATGCAATGTGTTTGAAAATATTTTTGAAAGAGATGTGGTGTCGTGGAATGTTGTGATAGCATAATTTGCATATAATGGAAATTTTGAGGTGGCCTTAGGATATTGTAATATAATGCGAATGACTAGCATCACTCTGAACCTGGTCACGAGGAGTGGAATGATTTCAGGGTATGATGAGATTGGGTATGGCAATGAAGGCTTGAAAGTTTTTAGGGAAATGCACCTTGTGGGGATGAATCCCAATTCAATTACGAATGAACTATTCTCCAGGCATGTGCTCGTGTATCTTCATTACAGTTGGGATTCTTCGGAAGGATGTGATCACATGGAATGCAATGATTAAAGGATTTGCGATGCACGGGCATGGTGAATACACTCTCAGATTGTTTTACAATATGCAAAAGGAAGGCATAAATCCAAATGATGAACTCTTCATTACTGTTTTATCCGCATGCAACCATGTAGGCCTGGTAGAAGATGGTTTAAAATTCTTTGAATATATGAATCAAGAATTTTCCATCATACCTAGGTTGGAGCACCATGCTTTCATGGTTGACCTGTTAGAATTGTAAATGTGGAAATCACAATTCACATATGATAATCAACAATCACACAGATAAGAAACAAAGAGATTTCACGTGGTTCACCCAAACATTGGGCTACGTCCACTAAGCATAGGTATCGGTTGTCTTATTATTTAGATCTTGGATATTACAACAACTTCACTAATACATCTCTCATTCTGTCTTAGTCTCTACAGGCATACATAAATTTATAGTAATTTACACAAGAAACTAATTCATTGAATGCACTCCTATCCATATTCTAACTTGGTCTATTTAGTTACAACCAACGCAGAATAAGAGGATCTAAATCCATCCTTGGAGGAATTTGTTGTCACCAAATCCCAACAATCTCCACCTTGACAAAAATTGACCTGATACCTTTCTCCTTCTTTTGTTCATCACCTTTTTTGCAAGCCAAGAGAAGCCAAGCACAATCGTAGCTTCTCTAAAAGTACTGGTTTTGTGAACATGTCTGCGCAATTCTCTTTTGTATGCGCTTTCTCAAGAGAGACTCCACGTTCATTGATGACCTGTCTTACAAAATAGTACTTGATAGGTATATCTTTTGTTTTCTTGTGGTAGGCTGGATTCTTAGCCATGTGAATAACACTTTGACTATCACAAAGTAATTTT
>JASDQU010211888.1:2179-18610 GCA_032191745.1 Picea mariana | reverse complement strand
TGCGTGTCTTTGAGCTTGCTATTTTCAATCTCAACATGCTTCAATTTTTTAATATTCTCATCTTCTTGTTGAGTAATTTATGTTTCATGATTTTATTCTTCTTCATTGGAATTTTCTTCTTCAGTGTCATATCTTTCAATCCTTGGATGAGGACATTCAAATTCAACATGTCCTACTCCTTCACAATTAAAGTAAAAGAATTGACCTCTATTTGCTTCTTTGAAATCGTTGATGTTGTAGTTTTCTTCATATTCTTCTTCTTCTTCTTCTTCCCTTACATAAAGGTCTTGTATCTTTTCCCAAAGCTATTTTGATGATGCACATGATCCCACCTTGGATTTCACTGAATCTGTCAATCCAGCTAGGATAGTATCTATTGCCAATTTGTTGTTCTTTTTTTCTTCCTTCCGAGCTGCAGTATTTGGTTTCTTCAAAGCATTATATCCTAAAGCAACTGAGAACAAAACATCTACCCCAATATCTTTCAAGTAAGTTTCCATTCTATTACTCTAGTATTCAAAATTTCTTTCATCAAATGGTGGAATCTCATTTGGAATTTTGTCTTCCATTTCTTCTTAGGATCTTCCTTCCAGTGGTTAAATTGTACTGAAGGTAACCCGCTCTGATACCAATTGTTGATACTGAGAGGGGGGTGAATCAGTATCAAG
Source organism: Picea mariana (assembly GCA_032191745.1). Lineage (NCBI taxonomy): Eukaryota > Viridiplantae > Streptophyta > Pinopsida > Pinales > Pinaceae > Picea > Picea mariana. Next base: position 17,942 of record JASDQU010211888.1, on the reverse strand, counting down.
TGAAATTTAAAACTTTTTCAACTTATACTTAAACCATTCAATTATATCAAATGAGAAATGAACAATAGTATAAGAGTTACACCAATACACCACAATACAACATGCACAATATATGAGAAATAATCAATAGTTATTGTTCAAGGGAAGTAATGAATTCCAAAGGTAGATACAACTTCCAAATATAAAGGGAGGGATAAAACTCCAAGAGGAAGATACAATCCTCCAATATCAAGAGAGGGTTGAACTCTCCATCCTTGCCCCTTCCTTCCACCCAAGAATAAATGAGAGATAATAAAACTTTACATTAAATCATCACCATCAACCAACCATCACATAAAACCTAATAATGTTTCCTGAGACTTCTTAAAATTCTGCAATTCTTCAATTATTGGAATAATCTGATACTATATATAATATTACTCACTTTATTCTCTAAAACTTCTCCAATTTTCACTCCTTGACCCCTCCCCAAAAAGAAGTTATGGAGAGAATGGTAGACCTTATTCAATTCTGGTTTATTCAGGAGAGCGAACTTGTACAGAATGCCCCGTGCTCAATATTTAACATCAGATTCTGAAACTCTCACACAAGAAACTAAAGCCCATACTCTTTCCAATGAAATTTGTCTTACATAATTTGGATTCTCTATGAATAAGTTATGACTGTTGTACCTAGAACACATGTTTAAGGACTAGCTTTAGGACTAGTCAAAACCCCTATCTTCCACAAAGTGTATCTCCACAATTATAGTGAATAAATATATAAATTTTTTAACATAGGTACCTAGATATGTCTTATCCATACCATATCAATTTCACCATATGAATCATTCTAGAAAAAAAAATTATAGCGAAAATGGTAAGATGACCTGTAAATAACATAGCTTAGAACACATCACCAAAAGACTTCATCCTCCCTTGAAATCCGACCTTCTTTTCTTCAGAATTTCACTCAAATTCGATTTGTGTATAAAATGAATGTATAATGATATGTATTTATACTATTTATGTCACTTCCTTTTAACATTAGGGCCGACCTGATGCTTTCTTATTTTGTAATTCTTTTCTTTAATTATCTTCAGGGCTGACTTGTACTTCCTTCTTCAATTCACTTTGTCATCTTCANCCACCTACCACCGGAAACAACATGATGTATATTATCCATCCATGGGTGTTATGTTTTCATGTGCACTGTCCTTCATGTCCAAATTCCTTCATCAATCTTGTGGTCCAAAACCAATGATTAGGGTTGACATCAATGACAACAACTAATCTTACAACAACTGGAGTCCTAAGTTGATCAGGAAGTTGAATATGAAAAATAATGAGGTTTTTCGCACAATTGATTTTTGGTCGAAAATAATATTGGGGGGTTACATTATAGAGTTTGCAATAGATTGTACCCAGTCTTATAGCATCGTAGAGAGAGAGTTTTCCAAGGGTCCATGCGAAAGGTTTTTGAGCGCACTGTCTACTTGGATAAAGACATTGTTGTGAGACAATAATTTCATGAAGATGGAATCTGATTGCTAGGCACTTTCACGCACATAGGGGGATTAGGGGATTACTAGCGGATGGTTTGAGAGTGGAAAGAAATGAGTGAAAGGATGACTAAGGAATGGATGGAAGTCAAAACAGTAGTTAGAATAGTGGGAGTAGTGCAACAAAAAAAAGTCAGTCAAGTAGTATGTAGAAAACCAAAGTCAGAAAAGTAGTATGTAGAATGAAATGGCGCAGGGATGGCACATGTTCAGTCACAATTATCCACGCTAACGATTCAGTTGTCAAAACTGGTGAAAGGAAAGGAAACACATGAACAATTTTGGTGTATTACATGTAAGACAGAAGGCCATCATAAAGACGAGTGCCCATAATTTTCACAATATATGGCTACAGGAGCATTGAACCCATTTGCAGGAGGAGTGGGGTATTGTAAAATTTGAAATACATGGGGACATCATTCGACTACTTTTCCACTATTGCTGAATTACAAGAGTACACCCAGGAATTTGTTCTGTAATTTTTGCAAGTCTGTAGGACATGATGAGAAGGAGTGTTGTGTGTTTGACTTAATGAGAGGTTGCACTTCATATGCATACGAAATCCAAGAAGAAAATTCCACAAAAGAAGGAGGATTTCCACAGTATAATACTTTGAGAGGATTTAATCAGGGTGGATGAGGAGGATTTGGAAGAGGTCGAGCATGAGAAGGATTTGGGAGAGGAGGAAGAGGACCAATCATTTGTTATAACTACAATCAAATGGGACATTTTGTGAGATAATGCTCGAATCCATGCATGGCATGCACATACTGCAGAGCATTAGATCATGTGACAAAGGATTGTCCACAATTAATTGTGAAATGGAAGGAAAGAGGGAACTAGAACCAGAACCAAAACCTATATATAATATTAGCCGAACAATGCAATGATTAGCCCATACTAGCAATAATTATGCATAGAGAAGCTAAAACAAGAGAAGATGCGACTGGAAAGGGAAAGGGGGTCAAGCATTGGATAAGGAAAGCAATGGAGCCTATGCCAACATTCAACCCACAAAAAGAGAAAAGGACATATAAACAAGACAAAAAGGAGATATTAGGGCCTAAATGGATAACATCAATGTCAACTGCACCACTAGTATATGATATGGAATTAGTATATGACCACACTATTCTAGAAAGATCAATCAAGAAGATAACCAATTTGAAATATTTTCTAAATAGTTGTTTATAATTGATGAAGGATGAGAAAAAGTTGAATACACTACATGGGATGATCAATTAGTGCACCCAAGACAGAGAAGTACCAACCACACAGAGGGAAGTGAACCAAGTATTGCACGAGAAGAGAACCCATAGGGAATTCAGACTAAATACGCAAATATGATATTATGACATGGACAAAATCATTTTAGACTTGGGGTATGATATAAATGTTCTTCCAAAGTAGATGTGGGAAATGATAAGGAAGTAGAAGTTAATTTGGTCACCCATTCAATTGAAGTTGGAAAACGAACATAAGATATTACCGATTGGAAGACTTTTAGGAGTAACTATTAACATATATGGAGTGCACAGTGTAGCCAACTTTGAGGTCATTGATATCATGGATAATATTCATCTGTATCTAGTGTTTATCAGACTAGATTGGGCCTTTGACAACCATACAATTATTAACTTCAATAAGAGATAAACGATTTTTGGAGTGGGAGGCTTGAAGGTCACTACACCATTAGACCCTAAAGAAGAAATAAGGTATGCAGAACCCGTAAGAAAATAAATCGATACCTATATAATATGACCACATGGATGGATGATTACATCAATCCTACTTCCGACGGTATGCTTAGTTGGAGAAGTATCAACTCTTGTGCATCAGATTCAAAAGGACTTGAACATTGGCAACATAGAATGCATGAAGTATCAACTAGAAGATATGCTTGCAATACTCACTCTTTTTGATGGATTGGAATGGAAGTATGTGACCCACCAAAGTTTATTGAACTAACACCTATCGAATCGTTTATCGAAGAATTTGAAATGAATATCAACAGAGACTGTTATCTTTGTATGTCGTGTTGAAAGTGACTTTGACGAGATGGTGGGAAACACATAAGGAAGGAATAAGAGATTGGAAGAAATGTAAAAGCTTGTTGCAAATCATATTTGGAACTAAAGCTAAAGAAACTATGCAAAAGTATATAGGGTTAAGTTGTTTGACATATCATATTGCGTAGTGCGTTACAACTTGGAGGAAGGTGCTCAAGCAGGAATAGACACACATGCTTCTACATACAGTTGAGATGATCCCCAAGAACTGGTATCTAGAATTGGAAGTACGCATACGTACAACAGATTGGGAGGATCTTGTTGAAGGGTAAAAATTCCCTTGAAATCAACAATAGTAATGACACCCAGAGACAAGGCCTAATTAGACTCTTCCCTATTTTGGGTAATGTGATTCTCCAGACAGATGGTCAGACAAGTTTGGATGGGATTTTACTATGTTATAGAATAAACTATTTTCAGTTTCTTTATAGGTTTTCTTATTAAAGTTTTATGAATGAATTCTTAAGCAGGATAGGTTTAGGGTAACTTCTTACCAACAACATGTATATGACACCATTTTTTAATCAATATCAAAACATTAGTATTTCCGTATTGATCAATTGACAAATATCATATAAAAAAAGGAAGGGATTTAGAGAAATGACACATAACCATAAATAATTCAAGTTATTGTATAACACAATTTAGTAACACCATCACATTCATTCCAATATACATTTAATGACTGCAACGTTTCAAGATAACTCAAAAGACAATTACTGTCTTACAAAAACCGCTTACAGTAATCTATCAACAAAAGGAGAACAATGCACAAATTGAGTTGATCCACAAGATTTGGCAAGAATCATCTTTGGCTCTATATGAGCTTCAAAATGAAACTTCAAAATAGTTCTTTGTCTAATACTCCACTATTACAAAACCTTTTACCCTTCAAAACGAGGTCGACCTCTTTATTTATATCAAAAAATTCATGCAAAAATATTACTAATGCTTGTTACACAGGATATTGTTGATATTATGGTAGATGCGGGACGTATTAAACTCCATATATAACCTTTGACTAGAATAGAATATTCCATAAGCAAGAGAAACCATAAAAAGATGTGTGAAAACCCTAGAATACAAGTCAACTCAGCAGAATATATAATATTAAGGTATTATCCTCTAGAAAGACTAGTTGGCTCCATAGGAAAAAGATAAAAAGAAATATAATTACCATAAAGTCAGGTTGGAATAGCCAGAAAAGTCACTGGACATATTAATATAAATAGAGGAAGTCTTGGCTCATTTTTTCACTCACTCTCACCCATAAAACCGGAAACAATGCGCAAGTTTGGAGGAGGAGCAACAACATCTGCAGTTGGGTAGTTTTCTCTTGTTCAGTCTTTCCGACATCTTTATCTTGTGTGCTACATTTGGAGAAGGTGTGCTCTATATTGTCCATCTGTTGTTTATGGTGTGGTTTCCTGAAATCATTATTTCTGTCAAAGGTTAAGGTGCTTGGGGGTGGCTTTGTGCCTATGGATGGGTGATAATGGTGTAGCATTGTCTATGGTGAAATGAGCACATCTACATTATTCTAACAGGTTATGGGCCCACACCACCTTCATAAATAATCTAACCACTAGAAGGTAGATTCACATATCTTTCTCAATATCATCGCAGTTGCAGCTAGCATTTATAATATTTCAACAACAACAAACCATAACTTGTTTGTTAGGTCACTTTAAAGTGAAAAGTTGAGACAAATTAATGGATATCCTAGTGTTCCCTAACCAAGTGCATTTCTTGGTGCTATCAGATTGCATTTTTGACAAGTTTGAATTTTTAGGGTTTCTACCCTTGCCATTGCAGTTGCCACTGTAGTTTATTGTTGCACAGTTTTCAATGTCAATATTATTGAGCAATATATATTAGAGTATTTTGAGATTGATATTTCCCTATATCAGTGTGCGCTATCCTAGTGCACCAACTGGTGCTCTAAGATTGTTGATCTGTAAAGTTGAAGTTTTCATTGCTTGTCACTTCTGTTAGATGGTGTCGCTGCTTACCGCTGCTGCCGGAGGTATGTACTTGTATATGTTTAAACTGTATCATTATCTTTAGGGTGTTTTTGCAGGAGAAGGGATTTCTGTCCAAGAAACAATCATAGATCCAAAAGGAGGAACATCATACTCCAGGTTTGATTGTTTTGATATGTCTCTAGTTATTATGGCATTATTGTGATCTTATGAACATCTAGTTATATTTTTGATCTATTGAATTTATGATTATTATACTAAACTATGGTCAAAGTTAAAGTTATAAGATGACTTTATTCAAAGTTTTATATTGATTAAGGTTGATATTTTAGAGTTTATTTGCATTATATTCTCTAACTCATATTTATGTCAAGAAAACATATTATCTTAAGTACAGGGGACAGGTTGGAAAGAATACTTGTCTTAGAAGAAACTCAAGCGGGACAATAGCCAGACTCCAGGGTTGCATACCAAGTTTTATATTTTAATTTCAGGACAATAACAATCTTTTAAGTTCTATTATTACTATTGTTGTCAAATATTTAGTAACATTTGAATAGTGATACAATTACCACTTATTAAATGCTTATTATTTACAAGATGAAGGTGATATCCTTTAGGAGATGTTCTTGGTTACTGACCTAGACTCCAAGAAGGACATATACCATTAAGGATACCATGGAGATTTTTTTGTTCTTGTTTCTTGTTTCAAGCAGGTCATAAGAGATAAGTCTGAGAGGGAGTCAGAATAAGAGGGAGTCAATGATCAAGAAGAAGCCAACATAGTTTTGTGACACTTTCTAGAATGCAAAGGGGCATGCAATAGACAAAAGTGCAGTCTAATTATTCTCTCATATAGAGGGAGTTGACTTCAGAATTTGAGATAAAGGATATTGAAAGACTTCATCAGTCACATGGTGCAGGAAGGAGCAGTGAGGCTCCATCACTTATCCATAGTTGAGAAGATAATTAACATTTGCACTAATCCTTTGTCTCACACAAGCTTGGTAGGAATGAAAATGTTTCCCTGGGGGAGTATTTATGATTTCAACATCATGTCGATATTCCAATATTGATCATATGGGAAAAGGCCTGGATGTAATATTTGATAGACTAAAGATTCGAGTTACTACTATATCTCTTATGTGTGATTTGCATCGGGCCTTGAAACTCTCACGAGTTGGTGAGTAGTTAAATCATGAGTAGGTGAGCAGCCCCAATAATCATCGAGATGACTCTATATCCACATGAACTAGGCTGCAGACTAGGGGAGATAGGGAACATCTACATCTAGAGTAGATTTTCCCCAACGTAGTCTTCGACGGAATAAATACTCGAGGTTCTTGAGGTGAAATTCCACATATCCGATAGCATCGAGATGAATGCATTCACAGAATCATCCTAAGAGAGGATCACCATGAGGTGTTTGTGGTTCCGATGTGGTCAGAATTATTGTCATGGGACAAGAACAACCTGAGGTGCTAGACACACGTTTCCGATAGCATCGAGCTAAATGCATTCACAGAGTGATCCTATGAGAGGATAAACTATGAGGTAAATGTGGCTCCGATGAGGTCATGATTCTTGTCATGGGACAAGAATGACGCAAGGTTCTAGACACATGTTGGTGGAGATGGATCATTAATATAGCTAAGAGGGAGTTTTGATATTATGGTAGTTGTGGGAGGCATTAACCTCCATATGTAACATTTGACTAGAATAGAATATTCTAGAAGCAAGAGAAACCCTAAACAGATGTGTGAAAACTCTAGAAGACAAGTTGGCTCAACAGAATATATAATATTCAGGTATTACCCTCCATAAATACCAGTCGAATCCACATGAAAAAGATAAATAGAAAATATGATTACCAGAAAGTAAGGCCAGCCTAGACAGAAAAGTCACTAGACAGATTAGTATAAATAGAGGAAATATTGGCTCATTTTTTCACTCACTCTCATCCAGAAAACCAAAAATAGTGCGTAAGTTTGGACGAGGAGCAACAACAGTTGTAGTTGGGAAGTTTTCTCTTGTTCAGTATTTCCAGTATCTTTATCTTGTGCGCTACCTTTGGATAAGGTTCACTCTCTCTTGGTCATTTGTGGGTTATGGTGTGGTTTCCTAGAATCGTTCTTTCTGTCAAAGGTTAAGGTGCTTGGGGGTTGATTTTTTGACTATGGATGGGTGAAACTGGTGTAGCATTGCCTATGGTGAAACAAGCACATCTACATTATTCTAAAAAAGATAAAAAAAATTAAAGTGGATCATGTCCACATGGAAACTATCAGTGAGATTTAGTTAACTCATAGGGTTCACTCTGTCATATTCTAACCATTTGGAAAAAATATCTTCACAAGTGTGTAAATTAGGGAATTAGTGTTGGTCCATCGGCCTGCTCAACCTATCCTTCATCTCCATTTACCAGTCTCTGAATATGTCTACCTCAGAGACTATATTTTGTAGGACCCTTGTTGTCCCTATCGACCCATCAACAAGTCCTTTAACCTTTCCCTTATTGAGCCTATGAATCTATCGAAAATTAGCTTCAAAATCATCATCTAACTCGCTGAAATGTCGTGCTATGTTGCACAAGTCGATGAATTCATCCAGGGAGATGAATTATAGGAACTTAAGATCTATCATTTTCTAACTAATTTGGTCACAAATGTTTATACACTCCTCCCATATTTATTTCATTTTTAACTATGGTTCTTTGACAAATTGTACCCAATACTTCGTGGCTGCTCTAAATCTAGCTAAACTCTCCTTTGCAAGCATCCTAATTCCATGTTCTTCTTTGCCTCTACTTATGATACTTGATGATCTTTATAATACCATATTTTCATCTCCTTGTATGCCATGAGGCCCAACAAGTTTTCTTCTTGAAATCCAAAAATCTTGGTCATAAAGACCTCCCTATCCGACTTGAACTGGATATAAATTTATGTGAATTAAATCTTGATGAACCTTACTGCTTGGGTGGCATCTTGATAGTATTCCACCTAATGCCTAAGGTGTTCCAATTCTTCTCTCATAAATTTAGCTTCTCATTCATATTCTTTTTCTCTGTCTATGGTGGCACTGAATATAACTATTCCTTCTCCTAGCAACTCACTTACCCTATACTGTCTTGCATCCAATAGGGTTTCCTCTGTGGTGATCATCACAATGCCATTCAAGGTGATTCTTCTCTTTTTCCCTGTCCTCCTGACAACCACTTGTATATTTTGGTCATAAGAAATGGCCTGGACATCAACCACTTCATCTACAGGCCCTGGGATTGGTTGGTCCCCCCATGTGAGGAAATTTCCTAATTTTCTTGGTGTGTGAAAGTGTTCAAGCACCATTTCATTTCCTTTGTCAGATTCAAGATTCTCATGACTAGTCCTTGTACCTGGTTCTTGAGTCGTTTGAGGCTTCTAAGAAACTTTTGTTGACCCTACCTTTGTCCCAATATGTGGATCTATGATTTTCTCTATACTTGGGGTGTTTCCCATTATCCTTGTCGCCGTGTCTTCAGATAAGGATGCTAATCCTGAGAGTGCAGAGTGTGTTGGAGGTCTCTTTGAGGTTTCCTTAGGTTCCCTGTTACCTTCCAATTATTCATCTTCTTCTCCCTTCATGTAGTCACCTCTAAATGCTTCTTCAATACCTCGAATTTATTGCTCTTTCAATAGCTAAAGGGTTTGGTATAGAGTGGTACGATCACATTCAATTTCACTCAGGTTCACTACTGTATCCAAAGACTCTGGGACCTGAGATACTTGTGTACTTAGTACCTCTATTATTTCTTCATTTGTAACAGGAACTACAGTATATATTTCTTCCACATATCTGTCATATATCGTGATTAGGTTAGCCATGCCAAGAGATACTTGCCCCAAGATTGAAGGTGTCATTGATAACAAAGGGATGTCCATGTTCCTAGTTCCCCTATGGTGATTGGATCTGAGGTATGTTTCTCATTGTCTTCTTATGTCGCAGTAGTTCTAGGGTATGCTAGCTCCCCAATTCCTCCAAATGTGATCGTAGTTATTTCCATGATTGTTCCTTATGGTACTATTATGGCTTCCCTATGCATCTACATTATCATTTAATCTTCATCCAAGAGTCTTTGTGCCTCATAACTGTCTATTACCTTCTCTACACCTTCCTGTCGAACTGATGCCATTGTTGTAGGCCCGAATGTATGTTATATAAATTCCAATTATTCATCCCCAGGCAAGGCCATGAACCTGATCAGGTCTAGGTTTTCTTTCCGATGAAAATTTTTGTCCCATCTCAAAGAATTCTCTATGAATATTTCATCCTCAAATTCATCATGTGGGTAAGTCCGATGAGACACTACTTGATTAGTATGTTCGGCCACCAACTTTTTAGGGTCATGTCTCTTGTACCTCTCAGTGATGAACCTGAATTCTATTTGACTTTGAGATTATTTTCTGGCCTGTGTGGTATCCTTCACGACCTTCACGAAATGGTAACCTACATAGAACCCATAGAAAATGAATGTCGTTTTCTTGTATTTTACCATAGATGCATTGAAACCTTGTAGTATAGTCTGGTAGCAGATTTCCCCTAACACCAGTTTGTCGAGCACATGAGATGATAGTAGGTGTGGTGCTCCAAGGGCTCCAAAAATCCCAATGTATGTGTTTCTTTATTCCAAATACCAATTCTCAATTATGGATATTAAATTCCTTGTTTCTTCTCATAATCTTGGGCAATCCTGCTTAAAAATAAGAGAATGCACTCGAGCTATGAAACCATTACGAACTAAATCCATTGATCGTTTGTATCTGTTCTCCCATAATATGTCAAAGTAGACATGTACAAGAACTTTAGAGACATGCCAACTTAGGTTCAAGCTAGGGAAAACATGTTTAGTGCATATTGCATATAGGAGACACTACGAGAAAAAGGCCTTCTAGAGGAGGTTATAGCGAGGCTTTTAGTGTTAAAAAAATGACAAATATTGTCAAAAAAACTTTCGTGAAAACATTCATTTTTTTGTAGCGGATGGTTTTATGGAGATTATAATGGAACTTCATTATAACTAAAAGAATATGGGCACAAATAGGTTGTAGTAGATGTTTTTTCATGCGATGCGCTTCACAGACCATATGCATCAATGTTCTTAAAACATTAATGCACCGGTGCCTACATTGCATAATAGGCACTAGGTGATAGCGGGAATGCTGAGGCAATTCTCACAAAAGGGCTGCAATAACTTGGGCAAGGAGGGGATGTGAAACGTGCAAAGTTTCACTGTTCTCATGTCTAGATGTGGATTGAGACCCCAAAACCTCCTTTTATATGCCAAAAGTATGGTTATTCGATTGGGTGATAGGCTATAGGCGGTGGATTAGTTGGGAAACTACCAAATATCCCGTAATCTCAACGAATTCCTTGCAACTTTTTATTTTTTGAAACTTTTGCAAGTATACATAGGATGTAATGGTGCATCATGCATATGTATGCAGGCTACAGTGGTGAAAAAAGAATATGTGTGTGGGCATTATTGGTGCAAGGTGCGTACATCTTCAAAAATTGGGTTTTTTAGAAGAGCAACTCAATAGTGGCTTGGAAAAAAATGAAAGTAAGAGGGCCAAAGGCCAGGTATGTATTTGTAGAGAAATTTAGGGTTATAACATATGACCCCTAATGTGTGAGGTTAGAATATCATTTGATGGCCGAAATACATTACAAAATATTCACCAATGTACGAAACGAGTGAGCTCGGGACCAGAGTTCGAGAGGTGCCATCTACAAAATAACAATTGTCTCTCCGAGGCAAGCATAACCATGCTCAGGATGAAATAAATCATGGATTCCAATCAAATACACTATATATCCATGTCTTATAACTATATAAAGTGTAGCCGCGAGAAATACACAATGGATCTACATCTCAAAATCAAAGATATACAACTATAGTATCCATCTTCAAGAAGCCAATAATGCCCGATGGTTGGATATGAGGTCTTCATAGCTCGAGAAACAACTTTAAGATATTCAAAAATCGAGTAGGAGTACAATGTGAGTGTATGACTTCACTACCCATAGGTCTTCAACAACTCGTCGGGAAGAGACAAGCGGATCTCTATGATTAGGCAAAGAACTTCGTTGATTTCGAACAAGGACTTGATTGGACGTTCAGGATGGCTGACTCATGAGGTCAAGAGAAAAATTACAGCAAGCCCATCTCAGGTTGGGTGAAAATTCCCTTGGACAAAAGAATGAAATATGATTAGACTTAGGCAGCATGACATTGACATAAGTTCATGATGCAGGAGGCAACGCAAACTCTCCATGTGTTTGGAAGAGTAACCAAATGGAGGAGGACACAGCTCTATGTAGAGAGAAAAAATTCCTAAGGTCATATTATATACTAATGCTTGACGAACAAATGAAAGGATGTGGTTTTTCCGAGGGTGACTCATTGTGCTTCCAAAAAAAGAATATATATTTCCCNTTTTGGGTCTTTTTCAATTTTTTAAATACATTTGAAAAATAATAAAAGAATGCTACGTTAAAAATGAGGAACGAGTGTCGTAAGCAAGCATACTAGTTCTAGGCGCAAGGAACACACTAATGCTTAGAGCAAGGAGACATGTGTGGGAAAAGGACACTCGGGGAAAATTCCTCAATGGGTCAAGGTGTGAGGTCACAGAGGCAAAGTGCTACAAGGCTTGTGTATAAGGCATGTTTCAAAGGTTTGGTTGAGAGAAACATGGAGCCGACATTAGGCCAAATATGCAACGATGAAAATGTGATTAGCAAGACACAATGAATCCCCCTTCAATGTGTTTTTAACGAGCCCAGAGAAGGTAAGCTTGGTAGTGTTTTCATTTTTAGAGAGTCTAAAAAAATGTAAAAGAAGGCTCCAAGGAGTACCTTTTTCAGAGATAGTCTAGTCGATTTGAAAAAGGGGTAAACTAGCACTGAACAGACGTCTATTCAAAACCATTTTAACGAGTGTGACAAAGACAAGATCACTCGGAAATATTTTTAATTTTAAGGAGTCTGAAAATAGCTTAACTATGAACTCTCTATCTTTTTCTGGATTTAGTCTCCTTAGACCAAAAAATTATAAAAGTTACTGAGGAGAACTCTCCCAGCGAGACAAATCTCCCGAGGCATACCTTTTTCCTCCAGAATCCATAGGCCGGAAAAAGGGGTAAACTCATGCCAGTAGATGTTCTTCTGTACCAATTTAGCGAGTGTGAAGGAACAAGGTCACTCAATGATATTTTCAATTTTAGGGAGTGTGAAAAGATCTTAACTATGGACTCCGTGGGGGCTCCTTTTTCGTAAGTAATCTACAGGGCCTGAAAAAGGTGATAAAAAAAAACCAAGGAGAATGTTCCTTTTTCATAATTTAGTCCCTTAGGCCCGAAAAAGGGTTAAAATTATACCTGAGAATACTCTTCTAGTGAACTGAAGTTCCTAGAGTATACCTATGTTCATACAATTGACCATCCAAACCAAAAAGGGGTAAACTACTGCCATACAGACATGCCTTCAGATTTGAGTTTGGAGAGCGTGAAGGGAAACAAGATCGCTTGGCAATATTTTCATGTTTAGAGAGTTTGAAAATGGCTTAAATAAGACTCCAGGAGGGATACTTTTATCAACTAATACTGACGATATCACTTTTACCAAGAGGGGGAATCAAGGGCTCCCATGCCTCCATTGGATAAACCAAAGGAGCAATTATCGAGACCATGTATCAAGAAGGAAAAAATTAGTGAACAATTTCCTTCTCAGGAGAAATTGAACATCGAGAATAAAACACCACATAATTAACCCATGGCAAGGTAGAGTCTACATGAACACTAGGAACATATAAAGGGGCATCCCGAACTAACGTTGAATTATGATAGTGACAATGCTTCCATTATGAGGGAAATGCATCACCTGGAAGAGCGTAGACACCACACCATTCATAGAATATACATAATCATGCCCAAGAAGCATATTGAAATCTAACAGGCCTTTTAGCACTATAACATCGACAAGGAAAGTCTTCCCACCTAACGAGATAGGTAACTGAAGAAGAATCCCCAAATATTCACTACGATGTATATCAAAAGCCAACAACTTGTGCGATGCAAACACAAGCTCGAAAGAACCCAAATATTTCTAAACCGAGGAGGATTTAATACTTCCGGAGGCTCCTTCATCCAAAATACATCGATAAATGTTTGTTGAATTAACTTCAACCCTTATTTGAAAAGGTTTATAAGAAGGAAGGAGAGGCTCAACAAGGTCATTCCAATCAAAGGAAACCATCCTAGGTCTTGGAGGGGGTGTGCTCGAAGTGAGAAGAATGCCCCCTTGTTCTGTGTTGGCCCTTGACCAAGTCTTGAGGATCTTTTGTCATGTATGACCTATTTTGGGACTTTGACAGGCTGTTGAAGGAGAAGCGCAAGTCAAAGTGGAGATCATGAGATCTCAGCCCCTTGTTTATGGATCTTTGGGTTTTGGGATTATGTAACAGGTATGGGCATGTTGGACCATGGGTTTTCCCATGTTTAGGCCTATTTTGTAATGTATAAATAGATAGCTAGGCGATGTAAGCTAGGGGGAGAAAATGGGTGATGCTAACTGTTAGGCGCAAGTGTGTGATGCTAAGGCTAAGTACAAAGTCAGTTGTAAGACAGTGAGCTAAGTGTGAATGGTTGTAAATGCTCTATGCATACTGTGTGTTGAGAACTTGCAGAGCTAATTGCAAGTGATTGTAAGAAGGATCTGTGTTGTACCAAGCTCGGGGAAGGAGGATCTGGCGAGGTGCACAAAGATATCCTGTCCTATTCAGAGTTAGTTTTGTGTCTCTATGCATTGAAAAAAGACAATAAAGAAGAAGAAGAGTTAGTGGACGTAGCCCCACACTGGGGGTGAACCACGTATATGTTGTGTTATGGTTGCTTTGTGCATTGTGACTGTTTATTGTTCATATGATTAATGCAGTAATTTATTTTTAGACGCATTTGATATAGTATCTTAGTGATTAGTAATGTGAATGAATGCTAGATATGATCTATTCCCTTATCCTAAGTGCATTTATATGTTAGATCTGGTTGAATACTGCGTTTCTCTGTAATTAGGGTTTTCTGTGGGAAGTGAATACTGTGAAATATAACTGCTAAGTGCTCTGTTAAGGTGTTGTAATCACAGATCAGTGTCCCAGCTAAGGTTCCAGACATCTGAGTCCTGCAACCACCCTTGCCTTTACCTCGGGTGAGACTTCATTTTCTTTGCAAGTGTTGTCGAAAGGGCCAGTAGTTAGGGATTTTTTGGTGCGCTCTTGAGCATTGAAACCTAGGTATGCCCCTGTGCCAACAAATGGTTCCATTGCTGTGACCTGAAACTGTGATTGATGGGAACTGAAGAAAATAAATCTCTATGCATAGATATGTTTCTTTAGTGCGTAATAGTCTACTTGAATTGTGAAGCTCTGTGGTAAGAAGAAAATTCAGATCTGAAGAAAAGAGGTAAGATCTTAAAGCTTTGTTCTTTGTTAAAGGTAATAACAATGAACAATTTTGATTGAAAAAGGTAAGATAAGTGGAAATTATTTTTTCAAAAGTATGGATCTAAGTATGTTTGATAAATTTTGTCCTAGATTGAAAAATAGGGCACAACTAGATGAAAGAAGGTTTGATATGAGTAGATCTGATAGAAATAATGAAAGATTGTTATTCCTGTGCATAAAAAGAATGTTTGGACTAACAAATGGATGTAGGACCCTAGAAAGAATTTTTTTCAGGATAACTACTATGATCCTAGTGCGCAGTACATGAAAGGCTGGGGATCATTTCAAAGAAAAAGAAGATTAACCCTTTGTTATAATTGTAGAAGACCGAGACATCTTGCTAAGGAATGCCCTGGTAAAATACCTAGTTGTCTTTATTGTCAATATATGGATCATGAAGTTTTGGATTGCCCTAGAATTATTGTTAAGGTTGAAAGAATGAATATAAGACAAGAATTTTGGATTACTGAGAGGGGGGGGTGAATCAGTAAAATCGTAATTATAATCCTTTTTCTTCAAATGTTATATCAATGTAGAATTATTATCCAATAATGAGAAGTAAGAAATAAACAATCACACACATACATAGTTCGCCAGTGTTTTACGTGGAAACCCAAATCGAGAGAAAACCACG
>JASDQU010211885.1:6498-18681 GCA_032191745.1 Picea mariana | reverse complement strand
AAAAAAATTTATATTAAAAATGGTAAGATGACCTGAAAATAACATAGCTTAGAACACATCACCAAAAGACTTCATCCTCCCTTGAAATCCGGCCTTCTTTTCTTCTTATTTCCTTTGAAATTCAACTTGTATCAAATGAATGTATAATGATGTTTATTTATACCATTTATGTCACTTCCTTTTAACATTAGGGCCGACCTGACACTTTTTTATTTTATAATTCTTTTCTTTAATTATCTTCAGGGCCTACATGTACTTCCTTCTTCAATTCACTTTGTCATCTTCAAAAATTCATTTCTCCTCAACCATGAGGATCCACGTGACGTGCCACATACCACCGAAAACAACATGATGTATACTATCCATCCATGGGTGTTGTATCTACATGTGAATTTTCCTTCATGTCCAAATACCTTCATCCATCTTGCAGTCCAAAACCCATGACTAGGGTTGACATCAATGACAACAACCAATCTTCCAACAAATTAAATATTAGAGAATGTTTTAAACCTCTCAAGCTTCCTTCTATCCTAAGGGGATGATCATATTGCATCTAAAAAGCACATGGAAGTTTTTGAGGATTTTGTTGATAATTTTGAAATCATGCATGAGGATGTTATCTTGAGGTTATTTTCCAAATCCTTGGTCAGGGATGTTTCTTTGTGGTTTAGAAATCTGAAGGCTTATTCTATTTGTTCGTGGACTTATTTTCATCATGTATTCCTAAGATATTGGAGTGAAAATAAATCTGTTGATCAGTATGTATCTGAGTTTTATGCCCTTAATAAGAGAAGAAATGAGATTGTCACCCAGTACAACTGAAGATTCCACAAATTCTATCTTAGAATGCTTGATTGCATTCGACCATCTGAAGTTTTTGCCAAACTATTTTATATTACAACTCATCATCATCATGTCTTGGTTTTATTCCTCAAAGAGAGAAAGTCTTCATCTTTAGAGCAAGTGTATACAGATGTAGAGGATATTGAAAAAAACCTATGATCTTGTGGAAAGCTCTCAGATCAAATCTTGGTTTAAGATTTGCACTCACATAAATTGAAGGAAGAATATGGAAAACAAGAATCTACTCTGAGTTTGCAACTGTTTCAGCATGCTGGTGCATCATTTGCATATTTTAATTCTTTTTCAGATCTTGAAAGTATTAAATCTGATTTTGATATTATTAAGAATGTAGACGTATGTGTTCATAAATTACATCAACAAAATGGATTTACAAATAAGGTTGATTGTTTTTCTAGTTATGAGCCAAGAGTTGATTGTAATAAAAAAGGTCATTTTGCATATGATGATTTTCCTAGTGGAAATTGTTTAGCTAATCATAGTAGGAATCTTTTTAATCCTACTATTAAAATGTCACATGATCAGTTTGTAAAAGAAGAAGTGGTTTCTCCCAAATGCTTGACCATTCATACTGCAAATCAGCAGCTCGTTTTTTTTATGATAAATGCAAGATGATATGCTCTTGAATTTTGGTCAATATCTTTCATTGCAGGAAGAAAACCAACAAGCATATGACAAGGGGCATATTTTTGTATCAGCAAAAACTATGAAGGAGCAGCTTAGTCCTCTTATTCAGCTAGATTTATGATGTATCATTCACGATCCTATAACCATATACATGGAGCCATGATCAATTTTTTTCTGCATTTGTTGCCTCTTTTATGGGTTTACTTGGAAAGTGGTTTGCAAAAAATTGTATTCACCAATCATATACTTACTTGGCTGCACCAAAAGCATAAATTCACTTAAGAAAATTGGAGAGTTGGTTAGAGTAGGGTAGTATAGATAATAAGATCACTTTTGTAGCATTTGGATTGCATCAGTATGTTTGTTCTCAGCAGTTCTTTCAGTTTTCTTGGATAATTTATAGAGTTGGAGGTATGGTAGTAGACAGTTGCAGAAGTTTGGAAAGAAGTGAATGACTCCATAGCCCAATGGAGCACTGCTACAATTTTTCTTTCTATTTTTCAGAGTTCAATTTTAAGTTTTCAGGTTGATGTGCTTTGAGTCAAGTTTCGCTAGACTTCAGAAGCTCAGAAGTTACCATTTATAGAATAAAGATGGAATAAATCCCAATGGATCTAAGGCATGGGTATGCCTAAGTTCTTGGATTTTCATAGAGAGAAATCCATCCCCCATAGAGCCTATGTTACCACCTCTTATGTTCTACAAAGTTTTATCTCTCACCCCTTACTTTCTTTATTACAAATGTTTTGTATAGGTTATAAACCCTCATAATATTTCATTAAAGGCTCAAAATATTTATTATGGGGGTCAAAATAATGTTATGTTGCTAGGAATGAGAGATGTTTAGTCTTGTCAGAGGTGGATAGGAGGAGTTATGCACATGTTTATAATGATTGTCTCATGATATCATTTATTTTTAAATCTTTCCACAAAAGAGATGATACGATTCTTTGGGTCTCAAATCCAAAATAGAAAGAGTTTTTGCAAGACAACAGAGGAAACAAAGTAAATAGAGCAAGAAAGGCCCAAAAAATATGACCATATCTGAAGATGATAAGCCAAAGAAAATGGAAAATCGTTCTTAAAAAAATAAAACAAGAAGAATCATTTTGGATCATTTAGTTGAAGCAGCTAAATCTGTTTTCCAAGGAGAAATTTCAATTTGAGAGCTTAAATTTCTATGTAAATCCTAATTTTTTACTAAAGTTGATTGATGCTTGAAGAAAACATTTGTGTTTTCATGCACTTAAGGTTTTATCTCCCTATGGATAATGTTGGTTGTAACATGGGCAAGAAAAAGTCATTAAGTATGTTAAAATCTAGTTTTAAAAGGGCGCTACAGGAAATTCTTGCATCTCTACACACGGGAAATATGCAGACACTACAAGAACACCTGTTGCAACCTGTTTTTCAACAAATGACACAGTGCTAAGTTTTTTGTGATGGATAATGGTGAAACATGATAATGAAACTATTCCACACACTAAAATAAACATAAGACACCATTTTTTATCTTCAGAAAAGAGTTTTGGAGCCGTCTTGTATGAAAAATGAGAAAACAGAAAACAAGGGATTTTCTCGAAATGACTGTTTTAGAAGTCAATTTCAAACTCATACTCTGACCAAACATAGATGAATTTTGAAAAAAAGAAATATTTTTCTCAATAAAAAGCAGATATACAAAATCCTCCCTCATTGTTTACACAGGTGTCATGGTTTGGGAGATACAGGCAGATCTTTACAGCTCATTTTTCAAATTTGAAAATACAGGAATTTTCCTGTTTTAGTCACATTACGAGGATATGGAGAGGTATTTTGAAAAAATGAAAGAGGTTTTTCTTCAAAACGATATCATATACAAAAACCTCCCTCAAGTTTTACATGGGTGTCATGTTTTGGGAGACACGGGTATATCAGTACAACTCATTTTTCATAAATTTACCATATGTTGTGAAATGGGACAGTTAGCCCTTAGTTTGATTCCACACGTGCCAAGAGGAGGTGTCAAGTCAGGAAGACACATGGATGTTCAAGGAGGATTATTTTTCTAAACATCCTCAAATATTTGATCTGATTTGAATGTATTTAATACTCTAAATTTCAAACCCTAGATTTTAGGTAAGGGACTGATTTTCTAGATTTTTTGTAATCTTGTTGATTTGACTAAGGGAAAATTTGACCCTATGAGGTTTCATATATGTCTATTTTGAGCAGATTAGATCCAAACTTGGAGGATCTAGTTGTTACCTCATATATCTATAAATCTCATGTAAAATCATATGTAAGGGGGAGGGGGTTCGATCAATATTTTGGCTTGATAATTTTATATCTAAAGACTATTTTGATTCACCTTGCCTATGTAAATACTTCAGTTGCTTATAAAGATAATGGTTAGTTTATGTGTTCTTCCTTTTTATATCATTTTCCTTATGTCTTTTGAAACACTGTGTTGATGTTATATGATCGTATGAAAAATTCTTATGTGTTGAAAAGGTTGCATTAAGGGATTTTTTAGGAATATTTTCCACATTGATGTTTCCCCTCTTTAAATCTTATTTGGAATGGATTTCTAGATAAAATTTTATTATTTTTCTGCATAAATACATTAAGGAACAAGATTTTTTATTAGTGTAATTATCATTTTTGTCTTTCCTTTCTCCTAATCACATCATCCAAAACCTTAAACCACCAATCATTAGTTTTATTTACCTGACTTGTTGCACCTAAGTAAGTGATCTTAATGGATCAGGCCATTATTTCCTTTAAAACCAAGCGATAATCTATCCATCTATAAAACCCTTATTGAACATTTTGAAACAAGGTGTGCTAGGCTTTACTCGATAACAGTCTTGAGTTGACTTCTAGCGCTAACATCTTTTGGCGTCGTTGTCGGGGAACGAAAAGAATGAAGTAATCTTCCATGGGAGAATGACATTGATCACATCCATCCTTAGATCACCTAGAGACTCCACAATCTAAGACTCCAATGGAGGAAAAATCCTACTAATAGAAAAATGAAAGCACGGAAGGGAAAAACTAGGTATCAGCTCATTAGCTTTCTCCATGAAATTTTGTTCTTCTTTATTATCTTGTTCATGTCTTTCCCTTTGCATGTAAAGAGGATCACCCTATTTTTTGTTTATTCATATGATTCTAATCCTATAAATGCATACTCTTCACTGATTAATGAATATGTGTCCTCTTCATGCACTATTGACCTTGATGTAATCCCATCATGTGAACCTATTGATAAAGTTGAGGTCTATGTTTCAATTTCTCATGTAGATGACTCATATTGTAAAGATGTGGATACGAAGTTGATATACCTTATGAGGTCCTTATTTATCCTTGCAATTAGCTAGTTGATATTTGTGTTTATCCTACTGAAGATCAATTAAGAATCAGATAACTTTTTAAAGATGTCAAGATGCCTCCTATCCTAAATGCTTTCCCTCCCATGTGTTTTGAATACATTCTCGTGTTCAAAGGAGATGATCATATTGAAGCTAAAAATAACACGGAAGTTTTTTAGGATTTCGTTGATAATTTTGAAATCATGCATGAGGATGTTATCTTGAGGTTATTTTCCAAATCCTTGGTCGGGGATGTTGCTTTGTGGTTTATAAATCTGAAGGCTTGTTCTATTTGTTCATGGACTGATTTTCATCATGTATTCCTAAGATATTGGGGTGAAAATAAATCTGTTGATCAGTATATATCTGAGTTTTATGCCCTGAAGAAGATAATAAATGAGACTATCACCCAGTTCAACTGGAGATTCCACAGCTTCTATATTAGCATGCATGATTGCATTCGACCATCTGAAGTTGCTCCCAAGTTGTTTTATATTGTAGCTCATCATCATCATGTCTTGGTTTTATTATTCATAGAGAGAAAGTATTCATCTTTAGAGCAGGTGTATACATATGTAGAGGATATTGAAAAAAACCTCCAAGCTTGTGGAAAGCTCTTAGATCAAATCTTGGTTGAATATTTGCATGCACATAAATTGAAGGAAGAATATGGACAGCAGGAATCTACTTTGAGATTGCAACAGTTTCAACATACTGGTGCATGATTTACATATTTTAATTCTTTTTCAAATCTTGAAAGTATTAAATCTGATTTTGATACTATTGAGAATCTAGACGCACATGTTCATAAATTACATCAGTAAAATGAATTTAAAAATAAGGTTGACTATTTTTCTAGTTATGAGCCAAGAGTTGATTGTGATAAAAAAAGGCCATTTTGCAGATGATGATTTGCCTTGTGAAAATTTTTTAGATGATCATAGTAGGAATTTTTTTAATCCTACTATTAAAATGTCACATGATCATTTTGTAAAACAAGAAGTGGTTTCTTCCAAACACCTATCCATTCATACTGCAAATTAGCATCCCTTTTTTGTTTATGATAACATGCAAGATTATATGCTCTTGAATTTTGGTCAAGAGATTTCACTACAGAAAGACATCCAACAAGCATATGACAAGGGGAATATTTCTGTATCACCAGAAACTATGAAGGGGCAACTTAGTCCTCTTATTCAGCTAGATTTATGCTATATCATTCATGATCTGATAGCCATATATATGGATTCTTTTTGTTTGGGAGTTTTAAGTATTGGAGGTTTCACCAAGACAGTAGGTTGCAGCTATAAGTATCAATTGCTCATCATTTTTTTGTTGCATTTGTTTCCTCTTTTATGGGTTTACTTGGAAAGTGGTTAGCAAAACATTATATTCACCAATCAGATACTTACCTGGATGCACTGGAAGAATGTCTTCACTTGACACGATGTTGAGTTTTTTGTGATGGATTAAGGTGAAACATGATAATGAAACTATTCCACACCTGAAAATAAACATAAGACACCATGTTTTCTCTTTAAAAAAGAGTTTTGGAGTAGTCTTGTATGAAAAATGAGAAAATAGAAAACAAGGAATTTTCTAGAAATGATTGTTTTAGCAGTCAATTTAAAACTCATACTCTGACCAAACATAGAGGTATTTTAAAAAATAGAAAGAGGTTTTTCTCAATCACGAGCAGATATACAAAAACATCCCTCATTTTTTACATAGGTGTCATGGTTTGGTAGATACAGGCGGATCTTTACAACTCATTTTTCAGATTTGAAAATACATGATTTTTTCTATTTTAGTCATCATCTTTGGAAGCATGAATTCACTTAAGAAAATTGGACAATTGGTTATATTAGGGTAGCATAGATAATAAGATCACTTCTGGAGCATTTGGATTGCATCAATATGTTTTTTCTCAGCAGTTCTTTCAGTTTGATTGGATAAGTTGCAGAGTTGGAGGTATGGTAGTAGACAGCTGCAGAAGTTTGGAAAGAGGTGAATGACTCCATAGCCCAACGGAGCACTGCTACAATTTTTCTTTCTATTTTTCAATGTTTTATTTTTAAGTTTTCAGGTTTATGTGCTTTGAGTAAAGTTTCGCCAAACTTCAGAAACTAAGCAGTTACCATTTACAGAATAAAGATGGTAGAAATCCCAATGGATCTAAGGCACAAGTCTGCCAAAGTTCTTGGATTTTCACAAAGAGAACTACATTCCCCATTGATCATATCTTATCACCTCTTATGTTCTACAATTTTTTGTCTCTCACCCCTTACTTCCTTCATTACAATTTTTTTGCATAGGTTATAAACCCTCATCATATTTTGTTAAAGGTTCAAAATCTTTATCATGGGGGTCAAAATAATGTTATATTGTTAAGAATGAGAGATATTTAGTCTTTTAAGAGGGGAGGATAGGAGGAGTTATGCACATTTTTGTAATGAGTGTCTCATGACATCATTTATTTTTAAATATTTCCACAAAATATTTGATACGATTCTTTGGGTCTCAAATCCAAAAAAGAAAGAGTTTCCACAAGACAACAAAGGAAACAAAGTAAGCATAGCAAGAAAGGCCCAAAACCTATGACCAGATCTGAAGATGATAAGACAAATAAAATGACAAATCATTCTCAAACAAAGAAAACAAGAAGAGACAGTTTGGATATGTTAGTTGAGGCAGCTAAATTTGTCTTTCAGGGAGAAATTTCAATTTGAGAGCTTAAATTTCTATGCAAATCCTATTTTTTTACTAAAGTTGATTGATGCTTAAAGAAAACCTTTTTGTTTTCATGCACTTAAGGTTTTATCTCCCATGGATAATGTTGGTTGTAACCTGGGCAAGAAAAAGGCTTTAAATATATTAAAATATGGTTTTAAAAGGGCGTTACAGGAAGTTCCTACTACTCTCCACACAGGAAATATGTAGGTGCTACAAGAGCACCTATAGCACCCTATTTTTCAACAAATGACATAGTGTTGAGTTTTTTGTGATGGATGATGGTGAAAAATGATAATGAAACTATTCCAAACCCTAAAATACACATAAGACACCATTTTTTATCTTCATAAAAGAGTTTTGGAGCAGTATTGTATGAAAAAGGAGAAAACATAAAACAAGGGATTTTCTAGAAATGATTGTTTTAGCAGTCAATTTCAAACTCATACTCTGACCAAACAGAGAGGTATTTTGAAAACAAAAGATTTTTTTCTCAAGAATGTTCTCATATACCAAAACCTCCCTCATTTTTTACACAGGTGTCATGGTTTGGGAGATACAAGAAGATATTTATAGCTCTTTTTATGCCCTGAGTATATATATGAGTTTTATGCCCTGAAGAAGAGAAGAAATGAGATTGTCACCCAGTTCAACTGGAGATTCCATGACTTCTATATTAGCATACTTGATTTCATTCGACCATCTGAAGTCTCTCCCAAGGTATTTTATATTGCAACTCATCATCATCATGTCTTGGTTTTATTCCTCAGAGAGAGAAAGTCTTCATCTTTAGAGAAGGTGTATACAAATGTAGAGGAGATTGAAAACAACCTTTGATCTTGTGGAAATATCTCAGATCAAATATTGGTTGAAGATTTTCACACACATAAATTGAAGTAAGAATATGGACAACAGGAATCTACTTTGAGCTTGCAACTGTTTCAGCATGATGGTGCATCATTTGCATGTTTTAATTCCTTTTCAGATCTTGAAAGTATTAAATCTAGTTTTGATACTATTGAGAATGTAGATGTACGTGTTCATAAATTACATCATCAAAATCGATTTACAAATAAGGTTGACTATTTTTCTAGTTATGAGCCAAGAGCTAATTGTGATAAAAAAGCTCATTTTGTAGATGATGATTTGCCTTGTGGAAATTTTTTAGCTAATCATAGTAGGAATATTTTTAATCCTATTATTAAAATGTCACATGATCATTTTGTAAAAGAAGAAGTGATTTATCCCAAATGTTTGTCCATTCATACTGCAAATCAGCATCCCTTTTTTGTTTATGATAAATGAGAGATTATATGCTCTCGAATTTTGGTCAAGAGATTTCACTGCAGGAAGACAACCAACAAGAAGATGACAAGGGGAATATTTATGTTTCACCAAAAACTATGAAAGAGAAGCTTACTCCTCTTATTTAGCTAGATGTATGTTATATCATTCATGATCATATAGCCATATACATGGAGTCTTTTTGTTTGGAATTTTTCAGTATTGGAGATTTCCCCAAGCTAGTAGGTTGCAGCCATAAGTATCAACTGTTGATCAATTTTTTGTTTCATTTGTTTCCTCTTTTATGGGTTTACTTGGAAAGTGGTTTGCAAAAAATATATTCACCAATCAGATACTTACCTGGCTGCACTAAAAGCATGAATTCACTTGAGAAAATTGGAGAGTTGGTTAGAGTAGGGTAGCATAGATAATAAGCTCACTTCTGGAGAATTTGGATTGCATCTGTATGTTTGTTCTCAGTAGTTCTTTAAGTTTTCTTGGATAATTTGCATAGTCGGAGGTATAGTATTGGACAGTTGCATAAGTTTGGAAAGAGGTGAATGACTCCATAGCCCAACGGAGCACTGCTACAATTTTTCTTTTTGTTTTTCAGAGTTCAATTTTAAGTTTTCAGGTTGATGTGCTTTGAGTAAAGTTTCGCTAGACTTCAGAACCTGAGCATTTACCATTTACAGAATAAAGATGGCAGAAATCCCAATGGATATAAGGCACGGGTCTATGGAAGTTATTGGAGCTTCACAAAGAGAACTCCATCCCCCATGGAGCCTATGTTATCACCTCTTATGTTTTACAAAGTTTATCTCTCGTCCCTTACTTTATTCATTTTAAATGTTTTGTATAGGTTATAAACCCTCATCATATTTTGTTAAAGGTTAAAAAAAATTATCATGGGGGTCAAAATAATGTTATGTTGTTAGGAATGCAAGATATTTAGTCTTATAAGAGGGGATAGGAGGAGTTATGCACATGTTTATAATGATTTTCTCATGACATCATTTAATTTTAAATATTTCCACAAAAGAGTTGATATGATTCTTTGGGTCTCAAATCCAAAATAGAAAGAGTTTATGCAAGACAACAAAGTAAACAGAGCAAGAAAGGGCCAAAACCTTTGACCAAATATGAAGATGATAAGCCAAAGAAAATGGAAACTCATTCTCAAACAAAGAAAACAAGAAGAAATAGTTTGGATCTGTTAGCTAAGGAAGCTAAATCTATCTTCCACAGAGAAATTTCAATTTGAGAGCTTAAATTTCTATGCAAATCCTATTTTTTTACTAAAGTTGATTGATGTTTGAAGAAAACCTTATTGTTTTGATGCAATTAAGGTTTTATTTCCCTATGGATAATGTTTTTTGTAACCTGGGCAAGAAAAAGGAATTAAGTATGTTAAAATCTGGTTTTAAAAAGGCGCTACACAAAGTTCCCGCAACTCTCCACACATGAAGTATCCAGGCACTACAGGAACACCTGTAGAAGCATGTTTTCAAAAAATGACACAGTGTTGAGTTTTTTGTGATGTATGATGGTGAAACATGATACTGAAACTATTCCACACCCTAAAATACACATAAGACACCATTTTTTATCTTCAAAAAATATTTTTGGAGTAGTCTTGTATGAAAAATGAGAAAACAAAAAACAAGGGATTTTCTGGAAATGACATACTCTGACCAAACAGAGAGGTATTTTGAAAAAATAGAAAGTGTTTTTTCTCAATCACGAGCAGATATACAAAAACCACCCTCAATGTTTACACAGGATTCATGGTTTGGGAGATACAGGCAGATCTTTACTACTCATTTTTCATATTTGAAAATACATGAATTTTCTTGTTTTAGTCATCATCTTTGGGAACATATTACGAGGATATGGAGAGGTATTTTGAAAAACTGAAAGATTTTTTTCTTACAAATGAGATCGTATACAAAAACCTCCCTCCGGTTTTACACATGTGTCATGGTTTGGGAGACACACACACACATATATATAATGGGTTTCTTATTTCATTGCATTGTCGAATGTTGTAAAATGTTGTGTTCCTGAATAATTTATATGTGGATGATTTACATTGTTACAAATAGAATAGGTGTAATTGGTTGGATAATGCATTAATGCAACAATTATATCAAAATGCAATAACAAAAATATAAAACAATATTATAATAAAAAATATTTTATTTTGAAATGATTAATTAAAAATATGTAAAAAACAATGAATTAAAATATATGCATATCAGTGCATTGTATTCTTTTGAAATCATTAGACAGTGTGTTTCATAATATAGATAACGGTGCATTTTGAGGAGTCATGATCCAGGTGGGTTGATATCGGTGGCCACCCACCTTTTCTAGCTGGCTCAAAACAGCTTTCTAGCAATTTTGGTAATTTACTATTTTTAGCAGTTTTTCGGGTCCTAAACTTTCGGAGCCGTTTTGAGTATGTAGCAATCAAAAAAATTCATCATGAAATTTTCATCAAGAGTTGTATTCCTCGGATAGATCTTTCCAACGGGCTATCGTACACCTAAAATGGAGATCGTATGCAATTGTTACGACCCCGGGAAGTTGATGTACTAACTAATTACCTAAACGAGGCCCACATGACTTTTGGCGCTTCATATCCTAGGGTTAGGTTTTTGGATGTCTAGTGTTTTTGACACTCATGTTTATTTTAAAAATTCCTTCAGAGTCTCATTGTAATCATATTCTTGTGAATAAGCACAGCTGTCACATCTCTTCTCATAGATAAGCCGCCACCATTCCATCAAGCTTGTTTTCCGCTGCATTTTACAATTTCAGCTTATGTCCTTATTGAATAGAAAACCAGTTGTACTATATTTGTGTTATTATGTGTTAATCATCTGTTAATAATATGTAGTCATTTCATTCTTCTTATAAAATCTGGACCAATGGTATCAAAGCGGTCTGCTCCTTGTCGTCTTAATGCATGTCCCCAACGAAGTTAGAGTACAAAGAATTGGGTCTCGAGATTGTTTCTCATGAGGACCAAATCTCTCTCATTCCCAAGTGACCTCTCATGGCAGTAGAAAAGAAATATGACAGGATAGGAGATTCTTTCAAAATGTTTCTTGAGGAATCCCTCATGGAACAGAGGAACGAGATGATGGATAGTTTCACGCAAATCCTTCGACGACTACCAATAGACGACACATCTTCTTCGAGCGGAGGCGCCGCCCCCTTCAAGGTACAAATAAACTTCGATATTCTTGTATTTGAAGGTCAGATAGATGCAGATGGTGTAGACAAGTGGTTGAATCTACTAGAAGGGTATTTTTCTGTCCAT
>JASDQU010211883.1:0-18431 GCA_032191745.1 Picea mariana | reverse complement strand
GCCGCAATACATTTCCCTCATAAAATAGGGTTGCCTTCTAGGGAAAAAAACCCTAACATAATCTCTATCATTAGATATGCGACCTTATAATGAATGGTCTAGATTTACAGTGAAATTACAATATACATTTACAAGGCAATTTTTCCTTCTGGGGCTTCGCCCCCAAACCCTCGCTTGCCTCTAGACCCCCCAGCCGGGGGGATAGCCCCCCAAGACCCCGCAGAAGGGGTACCCTCGCGTGGAAGAGTGTACATACTTCTGGGGTGTAAATACTTCATGGGGTATAAACACGGTTGAAAGTAAAAGACCTCTGAATCAAGAAGATAATCAGGCTCCACAACCAGCACCATTGTCCTCTTGTAAGATGAAATGTTAGCCACCATTTACCTAAATTCTCTCACTGTCATTCGCTCTTCGCTTTAAAATTCATTCTATCACTCTCACATTTGTGCTCGACTCATATTGTGTTCTCCATTGCTAACTATTAACTAATTTGGAGATTGAACAAAAAATATCACTGCAAAGAGGGAATTTCAAACCTTGGGTGAAATATATAAAGTTATAGGTGAGCATAGAGTTTGGGCAAGCTAGGAATCCATCACCCATTGTGCATTTGTTTCTCTTTGGATGCTTGAGAGCCAATTATTTTTGCAATGAATCCCTAGAAAGAATACAATAGATTGGTCTTTTTCTACCCACATAAAAAAACATTAGAGGAAAGAATGTCCTTAAGTAATCATAGAGTAGAGAAAGGGGATATCTTCCTTGTGTTGTGTGGGGAAGTGGAAAAAAGTGCCATGGCTAATTGATCACTGGATGAGATGCACAAAATTCTATGTTATGAATAGATTAGTTCAGTTGAGAGCATATGGGTTGGGTTGAGAGTGCTAGAACCTTGTAGCTTGGTTCATTCACCTTAGTGGCCCCGTAGCTTGGATTGGGACTGGTATCTACACTAGATACATATGGTTGGGCGGAAAATTGCGCATACACAACCACTTTCTTGGTCTATCTTCTATTAAAAGACAAGTGTTTTATCATTTCTCATGAATATGAAATTGATGTTGTTTTGTTAAGGAAATATATGTATTTTGCATGTTGTGTGTGTTTATTCTTAAATTTGGCCAGGGGAATTTGGTTGCCATTTTGGTACATTTTAATTATCAAATCTATGCATGTAGTTTATTTAATTTTTATCCTCCATGGAGGTCTACTTAGTTGGAATTGTGGGGATTTTACCTTCGAGGGTTATAATTTGAAAGTTGTGCATTGTGGCTACCTATCCCATGGCTGGGAATGTTCATTGGGGATGCCACACCAAGGGAAACTGAAATTGAAACTCTAGGGAAGGAGTCAAGGCAATCAAAGGCAACATCTTGGCGAGTCAAGGTAATCAAAGGTAAACCTCTAGGAAAAGGCACTCTTGTGGATGTGGCTAGGCCATGCTAACAAAAAAAAGGTTGCATTTGTTATGTGTAAGGAGGATAGGTAGCTAAAAAGGGGCACTCCCACTATGCATAGGGAGGTAAGGTAATAAAAAAGGAATCTCCAATTGTGCATAGGTAGGAAAAAAAAAAGATAAAGTACATTATTGTTGTGAATAGGAAGACTAGGTAACTAAACAAGGGCACTCTCATTGTGTGTAGGGAGTCCAAGTAACCTAAACAAGGGAGCTTTCATTGTGTGGAAGGAGTATAGGTAATATAAATAAGAGCACTTACACTATTCATAGGGAGGCTAGGTAACCTAAGAAAGGGAATCTTTCAATGTAGATATAATCTCGATAACTTAAACAAGGGCATCCCCACTGTGTGCAGGGAGGCTTGGTTACAAAAGGTTCATGGAAACACGTTAATGTATAATCTCTTTTTTTATTCAATATCTAAGCCTAATAGGACTGAAGAAAATTATAAATCCAAAGTCTATTGCTTAGTGGGAGAATTTGGTGCACAAATGGTTCAAGTGGCGACATGGTTCATTTGTATGGGAAGTGCATCCAATAAATCAAGAGGAAGAGAATGGTTTCTCCCTTGGCCTAGTGGTTTTGTCCTAGCGGTGAGCTAGATTGGTTGAAATGATGTGTCACTCAATTATTGGGTAATTGAGGAAATCAAGGTTGTTATAGCCTTGTCATCCAAAGAAGGATGTTATGCTAGGAAGAATGGTCTTGTATTGTGGTGGGTGCTAGTGGGTCAGTCAGACTAAGTTGTAAGTATCTTAATTACACGTCTTCTTGGATACTAAGACATAAGTGGGTGTCATGATCATTGCCATAATCTTTTTCTATGTTTTGGTTTACTTGAGTGGGTATGAGTACTTCTCTTTACATAGGTGGGGGAATGTCGAGGGAGAGGGTGTGGAAATATTAAATCATTTTTCAAAGCTTAAAAATATTTAGAAAATGGTGGATATAATGATCAAATAATCCACAAATAGCACAAGAATTCTTATTATAAACCTAGGTGTCGCATTTCTGCACGGGTCATGTTATCCAACAATCTGTACTTTCCCAAATACCAAGGCAATTCGATGCAAGATTGGCGTAACATGGGATGACCTATCACTATCACCTTAACAGGAAACCCATTTCTATTTAGGGATATATCAAGATTTAGCCTAGGGGAGACGTCCCAAGTGACCTGAAGGTTTGAGAAGGCTAAGGTAAAAGGCACCAGAAATCCCCCCCTATCACAAGTCACTCAAGTCAAAGGTTCTTTGTGTTTTATAGAGATGAAGAAAAAGGGTAAATAAGGTGTACCTTCCTAGAACAAGACAAAAAAGAGTGGAAACTTCCTTTACCCAGAAAAATGCTCAAAGACGTTATGCAGTTTAGCAATTCATGTTTGGAGAAGGTCTCAAGGTGTCCTATTGGGCTAATCCTACTCAAGTTTGGGGTATTTCCCAAGAGAGAGCCAATCCAGGTCATGTAAGTGTGTGTGAGGTGGTGTGGGGTAATTTTTTGGGCATGGGGTGCAGTGATAATAGGGAAATGTACATATTACTTGTGGGTGCCTCTATAGAGGGTGAGTTGCACCTTGCCATAGATGTCATTCTTTCCTAGACCATTCAATGCCTTTTATTCTTAGCTTTATTTCTTTTTATATTTTTCTTTTATGCTTCAAGGGAAGAGTTCAGGGACACTGTCCTGACTTGGTGACCAAAGGTGAAAGAATTACCTACAATCATTTCACGGAGATGAGAAGGCTCGCTTATGATGAGAACCCCTTTCTCTTGGCAATGCCACCAAGAGCCACTACCCTGGTTTGGTGACCAGATAGATAGTAGTTTCATACCGGTACATACCCATGGTCATAATAGTTTGACTCATGATGATACCTCCCATCCTCCAACTAATACCTTGAGTGTTTATTTATCTTATGGGTTCCTTTTATTACTGAGAATCATTTTATTGCTTTCTCGATAATCCCTGGGTGAAGCATCTCAAAGGTTTCATTTTTTCTTTTAACTCCTGCTAGATACATTTACCCTATGGGCATTTAGCCCCTTCTTCCCACAATGCAAGGTACAACCCTTCCTAGTGTGGAAAAACCAATGCCCAAACAAAGGTAGGGGAAAATGAAAGGAGCAAGGATGGAAAGTGGTAAGTATGGAGGGAATGAATGATGACCTTTCATAGACCCACCCAGTGGAAACCCATCCTAAAGGGATATCAACTTACTAGGGCATCATGTCACCCTTCCAGGTATGAACAAGTTAAAGCACATAATTTCCAAGAAAACATTATGAAATGAAGGAGAACTCAGTGCAACATATTCAAGTGCTTCAATAATCAGAGTGACACATACCATGATATCCCGACTCATTACCTCATGGATAAAGACTTAATACTACTTTAGGACGAGGCTGGTGGGATGGATACTTATGTTCTTGATATATGGGTTGAACTGAAGAAAATAGGGGCCCTCTGGGGCCATGCTCAAGCCATCCAACTCTCAACACTCTATGTCTAGGACCTGTGGGTCAAGACATGATATCCTCAGTTATCCCTAGGACATGGGATAACATATGGCTCCAACTTAGGGACATTTGCTCACTGTAGAGTGCATGAGAACCACAGCATCTCTGGTATGACCTATGCTTGTTATATCTCAACAAAATACATTAGTAATCCTCAGGGTGGTGATATCATCCCTCACTCATATATAATATAATAATAAGCATGCATATATACATAATGGAGAAATACAATATGAAAATGAAACTACAACTACACTAACATGATATGCATATGATATATACAATGGGTGCAAATGCCTACCTACCTCTACTTACCTATTGGTTGAATGTTATTTTTAGTCAAATAACTAGTGAAACCATCCTAGCAATAACTCATAATACCTTCCTATGTGCTTCATCATAAACCAAAACAATGACAATTCAAGCACAAAAACAACATGAGTTGGAACATGTATCACATCATCAGAAATCCCAGAGTCTAGCTCATGGAGGTGGGAGAGAGGGACAAAACTATGCCAACTCACACTTCTAGGAAAGTTCTCAATCCATCTTAGAAAGGGATCATGAAAAATCAAGGCCTCAAAAGATTGACTCAAAGAGTGTGAAGTTTGGCTACTTTGGACACCTTCACATCCTGAGGTCTGGGAAAGGACTAATAAGAACTTAAAGGATGACTGACAAATTTTTAAAGGAAGGTTGAAAGACTGAGATAGTAAACTTATTCGCAAGGTATACAACCTACCCTTGAATTCTAAAAGTACACTTTTCCTCGGACATATTTTCAAACTGCACCCTTAGTGACATAGCGAGGTAAAGTAATCGAAGGAGGCTTCAAGAAAGCAATGTCCTCACCCTTATCAAGATCCGAGTACAACAGTGGTTGATAATATTCTTCATGGACTAAATCCAAGTGCTCAAAGGAATACTCATCAAAATCCTCAAGGTATGACCGAAAATCATTGTGAGAACATAGAACTAGGTCACCCTTGGGTTCTTGGAAAATACCTGCAACTACATCATCTCCTTGTCACTGAATGTCAAAATTATCAGTAACCTCATATGATAGTTGTAAAGGAAACATTTGGAAATGACCCTCAATGTCGTAAATGGGATCCCCATCATACCCAATCACATCCCATTTACATTTACCAACGTGTATGAACACATCAATATTATTAACAAAGGCATTACCTTTATCATAACATGAAGGGATTAAAACATCCAAGGGCTCCTCTAACACTTCTTCACTTTCCAAATCATAAAATAAAGCATCATCAAAATCTTGGAAATGGAAATAAATTATCGTGTTTACTTATTCATGTGTAGGAGATTCAAAGGATTGGATAACTTTATCAAATGGAGGAGCAAGCATTAGTGCCTCATCCTCATGATTTTCCCTCACATCTTCAACTTCATAATATGGAGGGTATAGCTCGTCCAAGGGTTCCCTTTCTTCTTCACCTTCTGAATCATAGAATAAGGTATCATCAAAAACCTAAAAAGGAAAGTGGCTAACCTCATCCTCTTATTTTTGTGCAGGAGGAATAGGATCTTGGATGGCTTCATCAGAGGGAGGAGCACACATTAAAACTTCATCATCATGTTTGATATATTCAGGCTCTTGATCTTCAACTAGGTCTTCATTATCCTTAGTAGAAGCATGAGTAAATTCTTGCTCTTCCACATGGGATTGGAAACCTTCATTAGGATCCTTCTCCTCAACCTCTTGTTGGTCGATGAATTGTTCCCTTTTTTCCTGGAATTTACTAACAAATATTTCAAGGGAAACTAATCTTTCCATACTAAGAGCATCTAGGGTATCTTTGGGGTCATCAACTTTAGTTTCTGGAGTAAAAAGGTATTCTCCCTTGAACAAGGAGATATTTTCCTCAATTTGTATAACCATGCAATAAGCTTCTTGGATTGATCGTGGACCTGTTTTACTGAGGAGAAACCCTAAATGCACTGAGTGCATTGGTATAGAGGTAAGCGAGGTACTTGTCTTCAGGTTGATGGCTTCTAGGAATTTGGTGTAGCAAATTCTCAAACCTAGTATGGAATTCCTGGACAATCTTGTTTTGAGTTTGTTTCATGTATTCAAGTCTTTTTATCAGCATGTGGATATCTTCTATTTTAATATTCCATATTTTGAGAAAGGTTTCTTGTAATTGGTCCATAGATGTAATGTTGGCATCGGGGAGATTGTCATACCATTTCCAAGCATTGCCATGAAGAGTGGAAGAGAAACGTTTCATTGCCAAATCTTCAGTATCGTCATTGATAGGGTGGAGTTGAAAGAAATCCCAAAAATTATCCATGTGATCCTCAGCTATAACCCCATCATTACCAGTGAATCTAGGGAGATAGTTTTCATACCTCGGAGGCATTTGTCGAGGGTAACCCGATATTTTATTCATATCTAATGGTTTAAAATTACTTGGGTCCCATTGAGATGCCATGGTTGGCTTTGTCATTAGTGGAGTCGCCAAATAATCCTTCTAGGGATCATTAAAGGGAAAAGAGGGAATCACCCTCAGTGGAGTCGCCAGGTAAGCTTTGTGAAGTAAAGGCTTTGGATAAAGGCTTACCGAAAAAGTGTCATTCGAGGCATATTGATTCAGTGTTTCCCAGAAATAATGCCAAAATGTTATCACACAATATATACTTTCCCAAATCCAAAGGCAAGTGGATGCAATATTTGCGTAACATGGGGTGACCTATCACTGTCACCTTAACAGGAAACCCCTTTCTATTTAGGGATATATCAAGATTTACCCCAGGGGAAACGTCCTTAGTGACCTGAAGGTTTGAGAAGGCTAAGGTAAAAGGTACTAGAAAGTCCCTCCACCCTCTGACAAGTCACTCAAGTGAAAGGTTCTTTGTGTTTTATAGAGATGATTCAAAAAGGTAAATAAGGTCTACCTTCCCAGAACAAGACAATAAAGAGTGGAAACTTCAAAGTACCAAATGATGTTAGTGCTTCATAAGACCGTGAACCTCTGAAAAAAAGTAAGTTGATATAAAATTGCATCAATGTAATTATTTACAACAAAAATAAGTATTTTGCAATGGCCACAATAATTATGCCTTGAAATTGCTTGAAAAAGACAAGGAAATATAGATTTGAATTGGCAGAATGATAACTACTTGTCACAAGCAAACTTGGCAATGTCTAATCAGCATTTAATGTCATTTTTTAAATGAATTTGTTGTTGTTAGATGGTTGTAGAAATATTTTGAAACAACAACAAGTTAGTCAATTAATTAGTCTATTTTAAGGTTAGTAGAGTTTAGTAAATGTTTTAAGGAAGATAGTTTAAGAGTTGTTTTGATCAATCAATCATGATAGTGAATATACTAGTGCCTTTATAGGGTAATTGGGTCTATAGGTGATGTTTTTCTCTTGGAAGAAATGACACAATGATTATATTTACCTAAGGATAAGAGATGGATGGAAGAGGTGTTGGCTCTTCAAGGCCTCAAACATCCAAACCCTAAGGATAAACTTGCTAGAGTGTAAGCAATTTTAGGCTCTAGCAAAATCTCGCTTCCTTAGACTATTGAAAGATACTTGAAGCAACAATTGACTAGATAATGACTTCTAAAGTGCTAGTATTTAGAGCTCTAGAAGTTTACCTAGGTCAAAATCTTCTTAACAAGTTCTATCAAATGAAGAGTAAATAAGTAGCAAATTAATTCCTTTACTCCTAGGGTGTGTCAAGCAAGCAATTTGATAATCTTTAACATGAACAAGAAAATTTACCATAAACCACTCAAATAAAATGAAGAATTGTAGATTTATTTACTTCACCAAAAATAATCAAGCCATAAAACCCTAAAATTCCAAATAACTTCACCAACAAATGATCCAAGTTGCAAAATTTAGCCTCCAAGAGAAAGTGCGCCTAAAATTTCTGCCAGTAACTCCCAAGAAGGGTGCAAATTTCAGACCACACCACTTGTGTGATGAGTGATATGATGAAAAAATGAGAGTAATTTCTCTCTATTTATACAGTTTCAATGACCTTTAATTAAAATTAGGTCATAAAAAGGCCTACCTAGCCAAATTACATCAAAAATACAATTTTTACATAATTGAAAGTAATTAAACCCTAAGATCATTTACAAGGGTGACATCATACCCTTCTAGGGTGACGTTGAGCCCGTAGGGCGGAACATTGGGACCCAAATGCAAAACTTTTGGCCTCCAAAGGCCCTGTATGATGCCACATATGCCAACCAACACATAAATTCCCTCATAAATGTACACCCCAACTCTCGATGATAACTAGGATCAAAATGATGACGTCATGGGTTCTTAAGGGTCAACGTCTAGGTGGAAGGGAAATATCCCCTTGGGTCTAGGTTTGCTAGAGTGTCTCAAGGGAACCACCCTTCTTTATTCTTGGTGCAAGTCTTTGGTGTCTCTCTGCCCCTGGTTGGGGTCATAGCATCCATCCGTTGGGCTTTCATCCCCATGGAGGTCCGAGCTAATCATTCCCCCATATGTTCTTGTCCACCAGGAAAAGTCCTACAACAACAACAAATATGCCCTCTAGGGATTAATAAGTCACAGGGATCATATCAATGTCAATCACATATAATAATCAAATTACCCAAACATTTGCATCAAACCCCCCTTTACTTAAACAAATTCTCAAAGACGTTATGCAGTTTAACAAGTCAGGTTTAGAGAAGGTATCAGGGTGTCCTATTGGGCTAATCCTCCTCAAGTTTGGGGTGTTTCTCAAGTGAGAGAAAATCTAGGTCATGTAAGTGTGTGTGATGTGACATGGGGTAAGTGTTTGGGCATGGGGTGCAGTGATAATAGGGAAATGTAGATCTTACCTGTGGGTGCCTCTGTAGAGGGCGAGTTGCACCTTGTCATAGATTCCATTCTTTCCTAACCCATTCAATTCCTTTTATTCTTAGATTTATTTATTTTTATCTTTTTCTTTTATGCTTCAAGGGAATATTTGAGGGACATTGTCCCGGCTTGGTGACCAAAGGTGACATCGTGACCCACAAGAATTTCACGGAGATAAGAAGGTTGGTTTGTGATGAGACCCCCTTTCTCTTGGCTATGCCACTAAGAGCCACTACCCTGGTTTGGTGACTAGATAGATGGTAGTGTCATACTACTACATACCCATGGTCATAATAGGTTGGCTCATGATGAGAACTCCCATCCTCCAACTAATACCTTGAGTGTTTATTTATCTTGTGAGTTCTCTTTTCTTACTGAGAATCCTTTTACTACTTTCTTGGGAATCCCTGGGAGAACCATATCAAAGGTTTCATTTTGGATTTTAACTCTTTCCAACTACTTTTACCCTCTTTTCCTTCAGCCCCTTCTTCCCACAAGGCAAGGTACAACCCTTCCCAGTATTGCAAACCCAATGACCGAACAAAGGTAGGGGAAAATGAGAGGAGTAAGGATGGAAAATGGTAAGTGTGGAGGGAATAGAAGATGACCTTTCATAGACCCACCCAGTGGAAACCCATCTTAAAGGGAGATAAAATTAATAGGGAATCATGTCACCCTTCCAGGTATGAACAAGTTAAATAACATAATTTCCATGTAAACGTTAAGAAATGAAGGAGAAATCAATGCAATATATTCAAGTGCTTCAATAATCAGAGTGACACATATAATGATATCACTACTCATTACCTCATGGAGAAAGACTTAATGCTACTTCAGGACGAGGCCGGTGAGTTGGATATTGTTGTTCCCGATAGATGGGTTGTAGTAAAGAAAAGAGGGGCCCTC
The DNA here is from genome assembly GCA_032191745.1 of Picea mariana. Taxonomy (NCBI): domain Eukaryota; kingdom Viridiplantae; phylum Streptophyta; class Pinopsida; order Pinales; family Pinaceae; genus Picea; species Picea mariana. The sequence goes on along the minus strand of JASDQU010211883.1, from coordinate 8,680 downwards.
CAGGGCCATGCACAAGTCATTCGTCTCTCGACACTCCATGTCTAGTACCTGTGGGCCTCGAGACATTTTCTCCTTACTTATCCCTAGGATAGGGGATAACATCTGGCTCCAACTCAAGGACATGTGCTCACCATAGAGCTCATGAGAACCTCAACATCACTGGTATGACATGTTCCTGCTAGATCTCAACAAAATACATCAGTAATCCTCAGGGTGGTGATATTACCCCTCACTCATATATGATATAATAATAAGCATGCATATATATATATAATGGAGAAATACAATATGAAAATGAAACTACAACTGCACTAACATGATATGCATATGATATATACAATGGATGCAAATGCCTACCTACCTCTACTTACATGTTGGTTGAATGCTAGGTGTAGTCAAATAACCAGTGAAACTATCCTAGAAATATCTCATAATGCATGCATATGTTCTTCATCATAAACCAAAACAATGACAAGTCAAGCGCAAAAACAACATGAGTTAGAACATGTATCACATCATCAGAAATCACAGAGTCTAGCTCATGGAGGGGGGAGGGAGGGACAAAATTATGCCAAGTCACACTTCTAGGAAAGTGCTCAATCCATATCAGAAAGGGATCTTGAAAAATCAAGGCCTCAAAATATTGACTCAAAGAGTTTGAAGGTTGGTTATTTTGGAAATCTTCACATCCTGAGGTCTGGGAAAGGACTAATAAGAACCTAGAGGATGACTGGCAATTTTATAAGGGAAGGTTGAAAGACTGAGATAGTAAACTTATTCTGAAGGTATTCAACCTACCCTTGAATTCTAAAAGTAGGCTTTGCCCTGAAGAAAACTCAAGACAAGGGACATGTTTTCCAACAACACCCTTAGTGACATAGCGAGGTAAAGTATTTGAAGGAGGCTGGAAAACCTTGTCACAAGTACCCTTCTTCAAGAAAGCAATGTCCTCACCCTTATCAAGTTCTGAGAACAACGGTGGTTGATAATATTCTTCATGGAATGAATACAATTTCTCAAAGGAATACTCATCAAAATCCTCAAGGTATGACCAAAAATCATAAAGAGAACATAGAACTAGGTCACCCTTTGGTGCTTGGAAAATACCTACAACTACATCATCTCCTTGTCGCCAAATGTCAAAATTATCAGTAACCTCGTATTATAGTTTTAAAGGAAACATTTGAAAATGACCCTCAATGTTGTAAATGGGATCCCCATCATACCCAATTACATCCCATTTACATTTCCTGACATGTATGAACTCGTCAATATTATTAACAAAGTCCTTACCTTTATCATAACATGAAGGGATTAAAACATCCAAGGGCTCCTCTAACACTTCTTCCCTTTCCAAATCATAAAATAAAGCATCATCAAAATCTTGGAAAGGGAAATAACTTACCGTGTTTACTTCTTCATGTGTAGGAGCTTCAGAAGATTCGATAACTTCATCAAATGGAGGAGCAATCATTAGTGCCTCGTCCTCATGATTTTCCCTTACATCTTCAACTTCATAATATGGAGGGTCTAGCTTGTCCAAGGGTTCCCTTTCTTCTTCACCTTCTAAATCATAGAATAAGGTATCATCAAAAACCTGAAAAGGAAAGTGGCTAACCTCATCCTCTTCTTTTTGTGTCGGAGGAATAAGATCTCATATGGCTTCATCAGAGGGAGTTTCACACATTAATACTTCATCATCATATTTGATATCTTCAGGCTCTCTCTCTTCAACCAGGTCTTCATTATCCTCGGTAGAAGCATGAGTAAATTCTTTCTCTTCCTCATAGGATTGGAAACCTTCATTAGGATCCTTCTCCTCAACCTCTTGTTGGTCGATGAATTGTTCCCTTTTTTCCTGGAATTTACTAACAAATATTTTAAGGGAAACTAATATTTCTATACTAAGAGCATATGGGGTATCTTTGGGGTCATCAACTTTAGTTTCTGGAGTAAAAAGGTGTTCTCCCTTGAACAAGGGGATATTTTCCTCGATTTGTATAGCCATGCAATAAGCTTCTTGGATTTAACTTGGCCCTTTTTTAATAAGTATAAACCCTAAATTCACTAAGAGTGCATTGGTATAGAGTTAAGTGAGGTACTTGTCTTCAGGTTGATGGCTTCTAGGAATTTTGTGTAGAAAATTCTCAAACCTAGTATGGAATTCCTTGATAGTCTCGTTGTGAGTTTGTTTCATGTATTCGAGTCTTTTTATCAGCATGTGGATATCTTCTATTTTAATATTCCATCTTTTGAGTAAGGTTTCTTCTAATTGGTCCATAGATGTAATGTTGGCATCAGGGAGACTATCATACCATTTCCTAGCATTGCCATGAAGAGTGGAAGAGAAAAGTTTCATCGCCAAATATTCAACATCATCACTGATAGGGTGGAGTTGAAATAAATCCCAAAAATTATCCATGTGATCCTCAACTATAACCCCATCATCACCAATGAATCTAGGGATCCAATTTTCATGCCTTGAAGACATTTCTCGAGGGCAACCCAATATTTTAATCATATATAAGGGTTGAAAATTACCCGGGTCCCATTGAGAGGCCATGGTTGGCTTTGTCATTAGTGGAGTTGCCAGATAATCCTTCTAGAGATCATAAAAGGGAAAATAGGGAATCAGCCTCAGTGGAGTCGCCAGGTAAGCTTTTTGAAGTAAAGGCTTTGGATAAAGGCTTACTGAAAAAGTCTCGTTCGAGGGAGATTGACTCATTGTTCCCTGAAAATGGCACCAAAATGTCATTGCACAATCTCTACTTTCCCAAAACCCAAGGCAAGTGGATGCAATATTGGCGTAACAGGGGGTGACCTATCACTGTCACCTTAACAGGAAACCCCTTTCTATTTATGCATATATCAAGATTTACCTCAGGGGAGACATCCCCAGGGACCTGAAGGTTTGAGAAATCTATGGTAAAAGGCACCAAAAATTTCTTCCCCCCTCTCACAAGTCACTCGAGTCAAAGGTTCTTTGTGTTTTATAGAGATGAAGCAAAAGGGTAAATAAGGTGTACCTTCCCAGAACAAGACAACAAAGAGTGGAAACTTCCAAGTACCAAATGATGTTAGTGCTTCATAAGAACATGAACCTCTAAAAAAACAAGTAAGCTGATATAAAATTGCAGCAATGTAATTATTTACAACAACAATAAGTATTTTGTAACAACCACAAAAATTATTCCTTGAAATTGCTTGAAAAAGACAAGGAAATATAGCTTTGCATTGACAGAATGATAACTACTCGTCACAAGCAAAATTGGCAATGTCTAATCAACATTTAATGTCAATTTTGAAATGAATTTGTTGGTGTTAGATGGTTTTAGCAATATTTTGCAACAACAAGAAGTTAGTCAATGAATATTCTAGTTTAAGGTTAGTAGAGCTTAGTAAATGTTTCAAGGAAGATACTTTGAGAGTTGTTTTGATCAATCAATCACTATAGTGAGTAGACTAGTGCCTTTATAGGGTAATGGGGTCTATAGGTGATGGTTTTCTCTTGGGAGAAATGACAAAATGATTATATTTACCTAAGGATAAAATATGTATGGAAGGGGTGTTGGCTCTTCAAGGCCTCAAACATCCAAACCCTAAGGATAAACTTGCTAGAGTGTAAGCAATTTTAGGCTCTAGAAAAATATCCCTTCCTTAGACTATTGAAATATACTTGAAGCAACAATTGACTAGATAATGACTTCTAAAGTGTTAGTATTTAGGGCTCTAGAAGTTTACCTAGGTCAAAATATTCTTAGCAAGGTCTAGCAAATGAAGAGTAAAGAAGTACCAAATTAAGTCCTTTACTCCAAGGCCTTTTCAAGCAAGTAGTTTCATAATATTTAACATGAATAAGAAAATTTACTATAAACCATTCAAATAAAATAAAGAATTGCAGATTTACTTACTTCACCAAGAATAATCAAGCCATAAAACCCTAGAATGCCAAGTAAATTCACCAAGAAATGATCCAAGTTCCAAAATTAAGCCTCCAAGAGAAAGTGCGCCTAAAATTTTAGCCAATAACTCCCAAGAAGGGCAGAAATTTCAGACCACACCACTTGTGTGATGAGTGATATGATGAAAAAATGAGAGTACTTTCTCTCTATTTATACAGTTTCAATGATCGTTAATTAAAAATTAATTTCCAAGGGTGACATCATGCCCTTCTAGGGTGACGTTGAGCCCCTAGGGTGGAACGTTGGGCCCCACATGAAAAATTTTTGGTCGCCAAATGCTCTATATGATGCCACACATGCCAACCAACACATAACTTCCCTCATAAATGCACACCCCAAATTTGAATGACAATTAGGGTAAAAATGATGACATCACGGGATCTTAAGGGTCAACGTCCAGGTGGAAGGGATGGATCCCCCTAGGTCTAGGTCTGCCAAAGTGTCTCAAGGGAAACATCCTTCTTTCTTTCTGGTGTGAGTCTTTGGTGTCTCTCTACCCCTGGTTGGGGTCACAACATCCATCTGTTGGGATTTTAGCCCCATGGAGGTCCTAGCTAATCATTCCCCCATATGTACCTGTCCACCGGGAAAAGTCTTACAACAACAAAAAGTATACCCTCCAGGGGTTCATAAGTCACAGGGATCATAGAAATGTCAATCACATATAATAGTCAAATTCCTCCTCAAGTTTGGGGTGTTTCCCAAGTGAGAGACAATCCATGTCATGTAAGTGTGTGTGAGGTGGTGTGGGGTAAGTGTTTGGGCATGGGGTGCAATGATAACAGGGAAATGCAGATCTTACCTGTGGGTGCCTCTATAGAGGGAAAGTTGCACCTTGTCATAGATGCCATTCTTTCATATCCCATTCATTTCTTTTTATTCTTAGATTTATTGCTTTTTATCTTTTTCTTTTATGCTTCAAGGGAAGAGTTGAGGGACATTTTCCTGGCTTGGTGACCAGAGGTGACAATGTTTCCCACAAGCATTTCACAGAGATGAGAAGGTTGGCTCATGGTGAGACCCCCTTTCTCTTGGCTATGCCACCAAGAGCCACTACCCTGGTTTGGTGACTAGATAGATGGTAGTGTCATACCGATACATACCCATGGTCATAATAGGTTGGCTCATGATGATACCTCCCATCCTCAAACTAATACCTTGAGTGTTTATTTATATTACAGGTTCCATTTTCTTACTTTAAATCATTTTACTGCTTTCTCGGGAATCCCTGGGCGAAGCATCTCAAATGTTTCATTTTGGATTTTAACTCTTGCCAACTACTTTTACCCTCTGGGCCTTTATCCCCTTCTTCCCATAAGGCAACATAGGAATGCTAACATCTGATAAATCTCCAACAAAGTACTTGGTCCACTTGTCGATCTTCACAATTCCCATCATTTTCTACTCAAATACAAAAGAATCTAGGAACATAATGTTGGAATACAATTTTCGTTAGACCAAAAACTGCAGGCGTTAATCTCTGCCACAATCGCCAGAGTTAGGATCCATGAGAGGCGGTTAAACCATGTCGTGAAACTCACAGGAAGCATTGAATCCAATGTCCAACAATATCCCCCCTCCAATGCGTGTCGAGTGAGTTTTGAACTCAAGATTTGTCGCTCTGATACCATTTGTTGGACTACAATTGTCGTTAGACCAAAACCCACAGAAATTAGTCTATGCCACAATCGTCAGAGTTAGGCTCTACAAAAGGGGGTTAACCCATGTTGTGAAACTCGTGAGAAGTGTTGAACCCAATTTCCAACACATAAGTATAAGGAATATTATATATGCTTATTTATATGGTAGAAAATTTCAATAGTGCGTGAAATGTTTTTTTAGAAAAAATCACAATACGAGGTTAACCCCTTGATTTTGGATGTTGATTTTGATGTTGATGTTGATGTTGATGTTGTTGAGATAGGCAATGGCTCTAATATTGATGGGCATGGATGGATACACTACTATGACATTGATGCTAGGCCACCTATATTTTTTGCTTATGGGTATGAGAATGGAATAGATACTCACTCATATGCTTCATGTTCCTTTACTATTGCTTCCTCTAACATTGTTGTAGTTCTATAGGTGGGTAAGGAAACAACATTTTAGGACATTATTAGACTCGTGTTCATGGATCATATAATTTAGCAGGAAATTCTACTCCCTTTATTGATCCTAAATTGGTTTGAGGAGGTTAATTTCACATGCGACACAATGATTTGATCAGTTAAGATACAACGGATTTCACATTCCCCCAACTCACTACTATTATGGTCATTTTCTTAGGTTCATAGATTTCCTTTGAAGAGGAAAAAAATATTTTTCTTGGAGCTATGAGAGTTAATGAGTATTTGAGAAAAGAAGGTTGGAAATCAATATGGGTTCAAGTCCTCACCGAAGGTAAATTAGTAAGCAGTGTTTGTTTGTGTAGTAGTTTTTGTTGTGTGTCAGATCTTCTTTTTGTTTTATTGTCTATGTACTGGATGTTAAGAAATATTTTCATGGAATTTACTTCCAATGACACAATTGAAGCACCAAATTATTCAGTGTAAGATATCATTGGTTCAATCCTAGAAGCAACACTGTGAGTCTTTATCCTAGTAGAGGAGGATTTATCTAATAGAACATGTAGATAGATATGTGGTGGCCTTCCAGGTTATAACAAGTCTCTCAAAAAACATACTCGTAACAAAAAAAGAAGAGTTCAAATTTAAAACAATGTATTTGTCTACCATAAAAGCATACTTATAATTAAAAGGTAGGCTTATCATGAAATATTCTAAAAGAACCTCTAAAAGAAGTAAAGAAAATATCTCAAAATATCTTCATGTAACTAACCATGTCGTGGGAAACAAATAAACATGTTAACAGATTCTTCAATCAAGGAATAGATACAACGAGTGATGTTTATAGTTTCCAGGATCTGTTTGTATAAGAGAAGCATCGAAAAGTTACAAGAAAATCAATTTTTGGATATTTAAGTAAATTTTTTGTACTATTAGCTTCACCTCAAGTATAAAAATGATGAATTTGAATTTTATTGTACTCTCGTTCATATGATTGTTCCATTATACTTCGCATAGTATATATTCTTTTATTTCAATTTGTTTGCTAATTTGTAGATCGCGGAAGTCCGGGTGTTGTTTGCAAGTGGGCTCAAGATTACGATTGTTTACGGATGGTGATCCCTATCAACTATCTAACATTATCTAAACACATTATTTTCAAATACTAAATTATTAATATTAACTATTGATATTGTACAATTTATTTACATAAAATTATTAAAGTATGTTAAATCTTTTATTTTAAAAAAAATGAAGTTAAAAAAACAAAGATTTTTTAAATTCTATCACCGCAAGTATAACAACAACCAATTTGAAGATCACTTTGCTAGGATTTTGATTCGAAATTGGATCCAGAAGCCTAACAGGGCTTGAAAAATGCTCAAAAATGAAAGTGCTCGGAATGCGACGAAACGAGTGCCATTGCGTCCATCTCGTCTTCCTAATTCTGGCGGTATATTTACTTTGTCAAACGGGCTCCGTATGGAGAAGATATCGCGTTCTGTTCGATAAGTCAAACAGGTAAAAAAAAATTGTTGACTATACAGCCCGTACAGTCTGACGTGGCAGGGCCGTACGACCATACGATGATGTGTCAGGTGTTGACGTGGCATCTGATGATGTGGAAGAATCTGGTTGGTTGTTGAAGGTGAATGATATCGTGACGTGGCGTTTTGTTGGTCAATGGTAAGGTGCCACGTGGCCCAATCATGGGCTGCCACGTGGCACCCCGGAATTGGCTGATTGATTTTGTTTAAAATAGTATGAGGTCTGTGGGAGTCGAACCCCAGACCTCCCGGTGTCTCTGCACTTTGGTAGAGTGTGGGCTACCACTAGCCCACACATAATTGCTTATACAATATATGTAAAACAATATATAAAAATTCATTTTATGTATTGATCGGCACAGGGGTCCGGGCTGGGGCTTAGCCCCAGCCCTCGGTCACACTATTATTGCATGTGCCCATACCTACCAATGGTGTGCGCGGGGTTTTAACATAGCCCTTGGTCTTTTGAATTGTGTCATGTGACCAACCGGGAGCACGAAAGTTAAACGGTTAAGTTTTTAAGCCCTTTTTGCCAACATGCGCGGTCACATGACCCTCATACGCCTAGGTGCTAGGCGGTTAGGGGCTGGCACGCCCTTAACCATCCTACGGTTTGCACCATTGGTGCAGTTGCACCCGGTGCTGGGTTTTCACGCTATTTATTGCATGTGTTCCAGGTTCAATTGACAGGGGGTGCAATTTGTAGATGCAGAGACAACAAGCTTGAAGGGGAAGACTTCCAGGAGGCCTAACTTCTTCGTTTTTCGACCGATTGAGGTGCCGAAAGAGCCCAGATAGGGGTTTTTGGATGCTCTGAAGGCCATTGGAGTAGTCAGAACAGAGTTATACTGAAGGGAAACCAAGCCAAAGTCATTTTGACGCAGAGAAGATTTTGAGGAGGAGACGTTGTCGGACCATTTCTAGGAGCTCCGGACGTCCGTTTTGCGTGTCGTTTTCTTTGCATGGTTCTAGAGATCTGGAAGAACATGACCAGATCAGTCTTGTAGCCATTTGGCATTGCAGCGATGTACTTTTGAGCATTTGAACAGAAATAAAGAAGCCTCCCCCACAGAGAAAAAGGCCCGGAGACGTAGGCAAAGTT